>MCJB01026593.1:64838-99389 GCA_002018475.1 Nicotiana obtusifolia | reverse complement strand
CAAGCGATGCCGCGCGCACAGCCAAGCCCGCACGCATCCATCATGATCCAAGCACAAGTGCCAGCGCCCCGCCGCGGGCCATCATTAATAGTGCCGCGCGCGCAGACAGCAACGCGCGTGCAGACCCTGATCCTCTAGACAAAGTTGCTGCCATTGGACTTAGTTATTCTACATCATAGAAGACTAAGTTCCTTTCATTGTAAATATAGAATAGGTTTACTTGTTTTATATTCATTGTGCTCCTCGAGCTCATTTAGATCTACTCTTGTAATTTTGGTTTATTTATTTTAAGCATTATTAGGGGGGTATCAGCATTCAAACATTTTCAGCAAGCATTCAATTCTCTGTACTGGTGTCTCGCCCCCTCGACACCGCATTAGCTTTGTAATAGCTTTCAGCATTTTCAATACAATCATCAAAATTCATCAAAAGCTTCCGCTGCTCTCAATTCTCTTGTTGCCTACGAATATTGGTTTTCCCGCACGGCACTGACAATCTAGTCTAGCGTGCGGAGGGGACCTTAGTTGGCGGACGGCAATCGCACTGACATCGATTGCCTAGCCTTACGTTGCCCTTCCAAAGATCATCAGGAAGGCGCCGCGTAACATTTATCATGGAGTTTCTCTACTCTCAAATTCAATTCAATACTTTACGACCTCTAACTCTTAAAACTCCAACTTGTTGTCCCTATATCTCGGTTAATTTTTAGTTAGTGCGTTGCAAGATGTAAAGATAGTTGAAAAAAGAAAATAATGATTTGATTACTTTTTAGCATTTATAATTTTATATTTATTATTTGTTTAATATATAAATTTATGCTCCAATAAATCTAAGGATGGGTCCGCCACCGCCCCTGAGTACAAACATTTAATTACACGGTCAATTGACGGAAAACTGCTTCCACTTCCATTTCAAAGTACATCCGCCTAACTGAATAAGGCGGGAAAAGTATCGGCTGGGAAAATGGCGGGTTGGTCATACCCAGATTTGTCCCTTGAAGATTTGCTGAAAGCGGTGAAAGGGTTCATAGAACTGGTGAATCTTGCTTCCGGGTATCAATCATCTGGTCGTATTGCTAACTGGGATTCCCTTAACATCAAAAAAGCGCTTCAATGGGCTGTCTTTCTCCAGGATGTCAGTGCCTCGCCCCTCTTTAATCAAACGTTACAAAGTCCAGAATTTCAGTTCATTTTACTCTGTTTTGTTATATGCGGAGAGTATTGTTGTTAAAACTGTGGTAAAATTGCTTTTAACATGTGTGCTAAATTCTTGAAGTTGATGTTCTGCACTTATTTGTTACTCCCTCTATTCCAATTTATGGACTGAGCATGTAGTTTAAGAAATAAACAGAGACTTTTTGAGATTTCTATGGTTGTAAAAGCATGCCATTAATGTAAAGGAAGAAGTTTAAAGTTACATTATTTCCAAATATAGAAAGGTACAATTCCTTTTTGAACAAACTAATAAAGAAATAATGTCATAAAATGAAACAAGGGAGTATGATATTATTATGGATCTAAAATTGGAACAGTTTTTATATTAACTTCGCTATGTGAAATGCCAGGAGTTGGTTCTAAGCTCAGGTAAAGGAGGAGGGTTGGAGTAATGTAAGGGTGGAATGGATAGAGAGAGGATTCATATGGTTGGTTCCAACTAGTTTGGGATTGCATTGTAATTGATTGGTTGCTCATCATCAATAGTTAACATTGCTGCTGGCTCTACCTTAGCCCATTTTTTGTTTTCAAGGATAACTGTCTCAATTATGAAAGGAAATGAGGAGACAGTTCCTCAATTGCAGTTTGTTTCCATAAAAATTATACATGTATTTTCTTTGGGTGCTAATGTTTGATCCTAGATCACAAAATGTTCTAAATATTGGAGAACATTTTGTATATAAAACTTGGTAGCTTTCCTCAATGTAATCGCCTCGTTCTTCCTTTGATACAGGTGATGAGGGACCTGAGTAGCTCAGATGACTACAGAGACTCTTTGGAGGAGCTTGATGCAGCTTTATGTGAAATGGCCTCTAATCCGAGTTTCCCCCAGGTAGTGGATTTCTTAAGTGAGAAGGCGGAGCTAGGATTCAACTTTATGGATTTTGAATTTTAGAACGATGACTTCAAGTGCCAATAGCTGGGTTCTAAATTCAATATTTATACATATTTAATAAACTTTTCACCACAAATACACTTTTTGAGCAAAAGTTACTGGGTTCGGTCAAATACGCATATGTACTTCTAGCTCCGTCCCGGCTTACATGTCCCTGATAAATTACTTTTCAGTTTGGTTTTTTATGCTGTCTGCATCTCTATGTTTGTTCCATCAGTTTCCATTATTTTCTCTTGCAACTTAATAATTCGGAAAAGAGGCAGGGGTTTCTTAGCTTAATTTTTAACAGGGTATAGCACATGTTTCCTCGAAGGTCCTTAGTAAAGCGACGGATTTCATGTTAGAACATCTCATCAGTGCCTTCCCGCTGAGGGATGAGCACCTCAAAGCTTTACTGATTGCAAATGTTGAGATGGATTATCAGATGCACCAGAAGGCAGACGGTAGATCCCTCAATGGATATTTTGAGACCTTGATGTGTAATACATCTAGGAATCCTGTTACTAATGAGAGAAATTTTCTAATGGAGGAATCCATAAACTCGTTGCCAAATTCTTCTCCAAGTGGACAATCTGAGGATTCAATCAGCTGTGGGTTTTCTCTCTTCACTGCACAAGCGCTTGAAAGGAGGCAACTAACAGTTTCATTGATATCTTCAGCAGAGGCAGGCTTGGATGATTTGTCTAGTGGCTTAAGAGATTTATATGAGAGGGAGGACGACAATCCCTTGGATGTAAAAGTGAAGCATACAACAAATTTCATGTAAGTGATGTAGACTCTCTGTCTATTTAACATACATGAAGGCCATTTTTCAGGTCAGCATTTGTGTGTCAGCCTCATGAATTCTTTAAGCATATGTGTCTTCTCAAAGAAATTAAAAGTAGAATGTCCGAGCTTCTTCTACATCAAGCAATGTTGGAATAGTTTTCTTATCTTGTAGATCTGTCTTATTTGGGGTTTTCTTTCGTAACATAGGACAATTTTCAAACCCCAAAGCCTTTGAAGTTAGATAAAACCATTCTACACACCTTACCACTTGCCATTGAAAAGGAAGGAGCATGTTGCTCACATTCCTATAAACAAGCTGGATTCCTTATGGTGAAAAATCATCATAGCGCCTCTGACCTTCATGGCTATAAAATCTTTTATTTCTTGCACCCAAGCTTGTGGCGTAGTGGTCAATGAAGTGGGTTGAGAACCATGAGGTCTCAGGTTCGAATCCCAGCGCACAAAAAGCAAGGTAATTTCTTCCCATCTGTCTAAGCCTTGGTGGACATAGTTACCCATACCTGTGCTGGTGGAATGTAATGGGTACCTTGTAGAATTAGTCGAGGTGCGCGCAAGCTGACCTGGACACTGGATATAAAAAAATCCTTATTTCGTGGTCCAGTAGCATCTGCATTCACAAGTATCCGCAATACCCTTTTGGAATAGCAAATCGTACATGATGGTTCAAATTTAGTAAGCTATCTATCAATTTAACAGCACACTAATCATACTTTTTTATTTGATGACGTCTAACATGATGTCATTTTAATGCTACTTCTCTATAATTGATCGGAGAGGCTTAAGCTAAAACTGCTTAAGCTGTAAATGTGAGCTTCAATGCTAATGAATACAGTGGAGTGGCAGTAGTATGTAAAAAACATGATTACTGCCGCTGTCACAAAATCTGATTTGTTCTATTGATCATGTATAGATGACTGAGTGTCTTTCATAGAGAATCTGTTTTGATGTAGATCCTCTACTTTTTTGGTATGCCTCTTGGGGGAGCTTTTCCCATTATTGATAAAATTGCTACTTTATAAAAAAAGAAGAAGTCATATTTACAGATTGTTTCTTTTCTTCTTACATTGAGTGGTTAAGTATATATGAAACATCATTGTAGTGCAGCAGAAAATTAAGTCTTTTCTTGGTAATGCCCCAAGGACTGAAGAAAGAACAATTGGTTCTTTTGTCTGGAATTCATGGAAATCGAGGAACCTCTCATATTTGCTTGACAAGAGAACTATAAGACTGGTCTCAGGTGCCAGCCAGCTATTTTCTGCCCCGAAGAGCCAATGGATTCAAGTGTTTCAGCGGATAAATCTATCATCTCAAACTGAGGATAGTTTGTGCGAAATAGTTGTAAGTGAATTTAGCTATCTTTTTCAAAGGATTACTCTGGTTCAATTTCTTTTGGATCACAGTTTCTTTTCTTTAAGGTTTACAATTATACAGCCTCATTCTTGGATCTTAATTAATCACAAATTCAACTTTGCCAAAATCTTACAAATATAACCAGCCAATCATATGAATTTTGCAAAACAGCCAACGAATGAAAGGGCATAAGCAAGTTATTTGGTTAGAAATATATAAATTCACTTGAACCGTGACAATTTTAGTTGTATGTATCATCCTTATAATCACGAAATTCCGAGGGGTGATCTTGCTCGATGATGATTAATATGTCTATGGCCTCTTTTGAAGTTACATAATGCAAATAAAGATTCTGATATTCAGTTGCAAGTAATGCATACATGATTGTCTTTTGTTGTAAATTCAAGTGAAAAGTGAGATCCGGTAGGTTAAGGATAGATCTGATTCTATTTGACAAACATATCAAGATAAAGAATAAGAAAAGTCATAGATTGATTTGTGACGTCTAAGGAGCTGTATGAGGTGAAAATGTCTGTAATAGCGATGGACACAGTGATGTTATTGCTATGATTATCTAACAGTTCAAGTGCACTTGATATAGTAGAAGTTCAGTCTAATCATGGTTTTTGGGACAGGAACACCTTGTGCAGGGGCGTTTTTGGGATTTTCTCTCTTGGAGGTTGGGAGGGGAAGTTAGTTAGATACTAATAATCTGTTTAATCGTTTCATCTATAGACTTAGGATAAAAAAAATTGGAAAGTTTTTCTTTTTATAGTGGATTAGCAGTTTGGTTAGTTCTAAATGAGATCATCAATTTGCCTGAGGCTTCTTTCTACACTTACATAATACATAAAAATTAATTTGAGTATTTTACTACTCTGTTTCAATTTGTAGGATGGTGTTTGATTGGGCACAAAATTTGAGATGCTTAATTTGACATGTATATTATTATACCGGTGGTAGTGAAAGCATATTAGTACAATAATGATTGAAAAGTTAATTAATAAAGGAAATATCAGATCAAAATTTAAAATCTTAATAGCTGAATGAATTTGATTCTTTGAAAGTCGTGAAAGTTGTATAAATATTAGGTCTAATATTATTCATGGAACGGTAAGAAACATTTGGAACATACTAAAATGGAAAGAGTGTTTATATAAATTGAAATGGAGGGAGTAGTTGTTCTAGGTTTTTCTTATTTATTCCTTTCCTGGTACATAAGCTATTCCAAACCAAAAATCACTTGGAGGGAAATTGTTTCAAAAGACTACAATCTCTTATATGGTAGAAGAAAAGGATCAAGGTAAGTGATACCAACTAGTTGGTACTAAGACTTAGTTGTTTGTTAGGAGTGTATGCCGGTGAAGGGATAATGGTGAGGTTTTAGAAAAGTAATTTGCCTTGAAAGATAAAATTATAAATTATTTAATAGTGGAATAAATTGTTCTCAAAGAGTGGAAAGTATATATATAATTTAGATAGCCGACCTAATGTAGAATTGGATTGAGGTGGAATTGATGGCTTGATTGATTTAGGCTAGTTTAAACTGTAAGACTACACCACTTTTACCTTTGATGCAGCAGAGTGCTGAAGTTGCATCTGTTGATTTAGTCAACTGCTGCTTTTCAAGTATTACACGCAAATAATATTTTTGGTACATGGGATCGTTCTCTTTGTTATCTTAAAATTATCAGTTCAATTTGAATAGTTACAGTGATTGCTGCTGCAAATTCTTTTTGAAGGTAACTAAGTTGATTGGTTGGGCTGCTCAAAAGTATGTGATTTCCTGATATGTAGCTGGATCTTCTTTGAGGGGAATGTATGTATTTTATACTGATATATGACTAGTTTTCTTTGCTGAGATCCAACTTCTGCAGGAGCTCTTGTTACTAGGATGTGTAGGGGACAGATGGAGTTCTCTAATTGACCGTTTGATGTTGAGCTCTTATGAGTTCGTCAACAATTCGAGGCTTTACAATGAGGTGCATAACTTGGTACTGAGAGGTTGTAGAAACATTTGTTGTAGAGAGGAAACTATGAACTCAAAGGTAATTGTTTCTTGTAATCAAATCCCTTCATTGTCTAATAGCAAGAGCTGCACATTTATGCCTATGCATATGCACCTTGCAATGGTTAACTGAAATTGACAGTATTTTTTTGTTCGTCATCTGTGTATAACACAGCTGTATAGATCTAGATATAGGTTAATCATCTTCTTTTTTTCTTAATGATTTAGTTTGTCCATTACATGAATTTATTTTCTTACTTCCTTACTTCCTAATGTACATAATTTTTTTTGGGAGGAAAAACAGTATGGGACATGGTTGTGTTTAATTAGAAGACATAAAATCATGTGAGAACACTGAAATAGAAAGGTACAAATTATACTGTGTTAAACAGCAAATCTGTGCTGTATCCAACTACTATGTACCTATACTTCAAAAATCATTGTCAAGACATAAAAATCATTTGAGAACAATCAAACTGAAAGGTCTGATTTATACCGTGTTAAACAACAAATCTATGCTGTATCAACTATGTATCTGTACTTAAAAAATCATTATCTTACATTTCAAGTAAGGCAAGGTTTACTTATTTGTTGGGTTTGTCTCCATGTCACACATTTTCACTTAGATGAACATTTTACCTATTTTAATCTCTTTTTGAGCAAGTTATTTGTCCTCTTTGATTTTATTCATTTTATATTTTTTAATTTATCTTTTTAAATTTATCACTTATATCCTGTGGAAACTATAACCTGCACAAGTAGCATTTGCAAAATTGCAAAGAGGCGAGAACATGAACATTCACCTTGAGATATTCAACTTTTACTGCTCTAACATGTGGTGTATCTTAATTTTGCTCTAGTTCTTAAAATCTTTCTCTTGTATTAAACTGTGTGTAAACTGTGCATTTTTCTTTGATATGCATTCATTGTCAAGTTTCCACATGCTGAGCGTTCTTACACAAAAGAAATTGGACTCCATTAGAAAACAATTCTTATGGGATGGGAATGAAAGCAAAAGGAAAACCCACCTGGTCAAGTGGCAATTGGTTACTGGAGATAAGAAAACAGGGGGTTTGGGAGTGAGTAATCTGAAACTACAGAATAAAAGCTTGCTTTTCAAGTGGCTATGGAGATATAGTAGGGGAAATGAGGAAGTTTGGCAAAAACTGTTAGATGCTATCTATGGTAAAAAGGAGGGGTGGAGAAAATATTGCACACAGCTAAAATCATGTGGAGAAATCTGGAAGAAAATAAGTGAAGGGTGGGATGAATTCTTACAGTATACAAGGTTAGAGGTTTGTAATGGTGCTAGAATCAAACTTTGGCTGGATGTTTGATATGGAGATGAAAGTTTCAAGAATAGATTTCCAGTTTTCTTTAGCTCTGCTATGAACAAAGAGGGATACATTACTGATTTTAGTCCAGATTCAGGCTGGCATATTACATTTAGAAGGAACCTGAATGACTGGGAATTGGATAGCTTCTGCCAAATGCTTCAAAATCTGAACACATGCCAAATTGAAGTGGAAAAAGCAGACAGTTTAATTTGGGTTAATTTAGCAGGGATAAACTATTCTCAGTAAACAATATCTAAAAAATGCTATTACAGCAGAATAGCCTGGAGATTCCCAATTGGCCCTGGAAAATGATTTGGAAAGCCAAGGCACCTGTGAAAGCAACTTGTTTTGGATGGATAGCAGCCAGGGAGGCTTGTTTAACAGTAATTTGCAAAGGAGAGGCTTTCCCATGTGCAGCAGGTGCTATATCTGTAATATGGAGCAGGAAACAGTGGAGCATCTATTTCTACATTGCAGGTTTTCAAGACAATGCTGGGAACTTTTCCTCAATATGATAGGAATATCATTGGTTATACCACAGAAGATCAGTAGCCTTATGGAAATTTGCATTCTCAGAGAATTAGAAGAAATTTGAAGCAGATATGGAGGACCATTCCCAACTGTATATTGTGGACTGTTTGGCTGGAAAGAAACAAGGCATGCTTTGAGAGGAAGAGGCTGCAGATTGATAGAGTCAAAAAAAAATGTATCAAGAACTTATATTATTGGTGTTATAGCAGTACTCTAGATAGGATGGATCAATATTTGGACTTTTTGTAGCTTTTAGGGGGGAACATGTAGTGTGAGTAGTGGGAGTATTGCTGATTTGCTTTGTACTTGTTTCTGTATCATCTTGCTACCATATTAATAGAAGACTTCACTAATATAAAAGAAAAATCTCCCTGTGGGTGGTTTTATAGTCCTTTCTTTTTCTTTCTCTTTTTTATTTATAACAGGGAAAAGGAATTATAGAGTACCTTGAAGTTTTCTTACATAATCGCCTATATCTCTTGTGGGAACTATCTCCAGTCCTAGCAGCATTTGCATTTCCTTCCTGGTAACCTTTCAAATTATATGCTGTTGCCTGTTGGGTTTTCTCATGTGATCAATTCTTTTACACCACTGAGCTTACAGAATTCATATTTTCTGGAGTTTATCAATGAATAGCTGGTTCAATTAATGCAGGTCAAATTTGTTCAGAAAATATCTGACGGAGCTTGATGCTCAAGTTATAGGAGATTTTTCGTTGATTAGGTAAGTAATTTCTTTCGTGTCGCATGCTTCAGTTGGTTATACTGATTTTTCAGTTTTTCATGGCTAAGATCTTTGTCCTACTGATTGTTCTTCCTTGCTTTACTTTTATGCAGATCCTATGGTAGTACTAAGGAAAAGAAGGAGCATAGAGAATGTGGGTTTGCTATGATTTCTTGCTATCTTCCTCTCATTTTGTATTAATATTATATATAAAAACTGTTTGACTATGATAGGGTCTTGCAAAACTATGCATTGAAATGTTTCACAGATTATTTTATCTACTTCTTGAAGGCCTTTCTGTGAAATATTCAGTTAATGTCTTTCATGTAGGCAGGATTTTTACTAAGTTCAGATTTTATTATTAGGCCTTAGGGAACAATTTTTATTAGTTCTGAAATTCTCTTTAATTTATAGTTACCAGATCCTGTAAGGAACTCCGGAATACGGGTGGGTAGATTGCAAATCAAATATTCATTCTAGTTACAGTTAAGGAGATAAAAGTCTTCAGGCATAAGCAACCTTTCTTGTTTCAGTTACACCTAGCTGTAGGTAATATTTACTTACCTTCTCGGCGGGTTTCTCAGTTGTTTCCTGCCATTAGGGTAAAATTAATACCCTTCTAATACTGGTTTAGAAGCTGGACCTATCGGCAGCTTTCTTTTGAGGCTGATGTGTCCGTGACATTCAAGACAAGATCACTAAGTGACCAAGTGGAAAAGAATTTTACTAGTGAACAACAACTGGTTGGTGATACCTTTTCAGGCATTAAATAGTTTCTCTATGAATAGTTGGGTTTTCAGATATTATGTAATAAAATATCTTGTTTCTGCTATTTGGTTTCTCATGGGTTATCATGTTAGATGTTCATCTCTTTCTATTATTGGAGGATTTTACTCTTAAGTACTGATTTATGTTCAATACTTCCAGGTGATGTGGCCGAGAGAATTTGGTGCCTTCATGTTTGTCATGTTGGTGGTTCTGATATAGAATCTGGTTCATTTAGCCCTTGACAGTATATTTATTTTGTAGGAGTAATTGGTAAGCCTCGGTTCTTAAATATGTTACTTGTAACTCTTTCTTTTTTGTGCCTTATGGGGTATGTATACTGAATATCTCGCCATTGAGTTTCAATTATTGGTAAGACGGTCATACTGATGGAAGAGCCTGAGTTTTATAATTTCATTTTTAAGAGGGATAAGAGCTGTGAAAGAATTTTGGTGGCATATAGACCCTTACTCATGATGAAACCTAACCGTATAAGTATTTCCGTTGTTTCTTGCTATGTTTGCTTAAGATTGAATGCGCAAAGTATTAAGTAAAACCTTTCCTCGCCAAGCTATTTACAGCTCTTTCATTTGGATATCTCTAATTTGATTCCCTGACCTGTCCTTGGCTCCCCTGTCCAATAGGATTACAACTTTCGCTTCATGTTGACTTTTTGAATTAGGATCATGTCTTATTATATTAGAAGGTAAAAGGTTAATTTTGGATCTCCTTCATTCATAAGCCTCATTTTTTCTATTATATTTCTCTTATTCCAATTAAAAGACAGGAAGAAAAGAATCAGCAAAAACAGAACTCCTTAAAGCAATAGACAAAAGTGGACAACAAAGAGATGCGTGGAAAGATGCCAAAGCATTCTGTGACGCGTATCCCTTTTTAATCTGTTCTTTTGCTTGTTTGGACATTAGTCCTTTCAGTCCGGGTGGGAGTGGGGTGGCGTGCTCTTTCCACGTAAGTGATGAGGTAGGCTTTCCCTTGACATCATAACAAGTTCCTCCTTTCATAATGATTTTAGGACAGAAAATATCACGGACAATGAATGTGTTGTGTTGTTAAGATTCTATCTAATCCTTAATTAGAGCGTTAGTACAAAAAAATGATGTTACATCAATAGGAAGAGCGTTTTGTTCTGTTTTGAAGGTTGGACCGTCGGGACCTACAAGAAGCAACACACAGTTGTCGCGTTTGGTATGAGTGAGGGCCATTTCCACTCACTGCCTGCCTATGTGAAAAGGACATCCAATAATAACGAAGCTGATGCCTACAAATGGAATATATACACTTGAAAAGCACATATATTATATTCCTCTTTACACATTCCATTAAAAATGTGGTTTTGAAGTTCCCTGAAACCAACAGAGATCTATTTTCTTGTGTGTGGTAAGCAGGTGAAGGTTGACAATCTTGATGATGGGAAGCTCGAAGAAGCTCCATATGTTGAAGTTTCAGGGATGGAGAGTTGCACACAGCAGCTCTGCTGTTACACCGGTTAGTGTTGAAAGAAGAGCACCCGTTAATTGTTTTCAAGGACTTTATATTGCTAGGCAGTTATATTGGAAGTTAAAGTCACAGTGGAGGCAACTTTTGTCATGGCGGAGAAGCTCTGCCCGCTTTAGCTATGATCCTTACAGCTACTCTCAGAATTTTGATGATGGTTGCTCTAAGGAACACTGATCACCTTTAGCTCCTCAGTAATTTTCATCTTTTTCTTAGAGCATTATAATCAACAAGTAACGAAAGGGTTCCGGCTTCAGTTGACTGTTGAAGCATGAAGAATGGCAGATTGCTCCTCTAAATATCAGGACTTCACCAGTAAAAAAATTTGGCAAGTTGGGTAGAGAATTTGGTGATGTTTCTATTGCATAAAGCTTTACGTACAACACACTTTTCCCAATTATTCACTTGATACTACTATTATTTACAGGTTACTCTGTACTTTGGTATTATTGATTCTGTAGTTAGATCTGAAAGTATTATGTAAAAGTTTTAAGAGTGGAGACATTCCCAGCTTAATACTGAATTCGAGCTAGTTGAACTATGTCAAAAGAATATTTTCTGGCTGAAGTAGTTTGACAATGCAAATTAAGCTCCATTTCTTCCTTTTCTGCATAGTGTTAAACTTTTCGATGAACTTTATCGAAAGAAAGTGCTTTGAGTAGCAATGTGGCCCTCCACTTTATCTTGTCATAGTGTTTTATTCCCCAAGGCGCATCTGTTGGGATAAGAAATAACTCAGCGCTTGATTTTACTTTTTGACTTTGAATGCATTAGATAAGATTATCGATGGGATAATGGGAGGAGATTATTTAATCACTCGTATTTACACTAAATTAAATAATTTAATTATAATAGTCAGTTAAAGTGAAAATATAAATCACCTTAATCATGATTAAGTGCTAAAAATTTATGTAAAGAACATGTAGTTTGCATTCAATTGTTTAGTGTAAACACGGTATGTGAGTAAATTCTTTTCGATAATAAATACCTCTTCCCGGATAAATAAATGGGTGCTTTTTATACCTTTCGTTTCGCATCTCTACCACCAACCATTAATACCTAAAACAATCTAGTAATATTCTTCTTGATTATTTTTACTATTACAAGTGATAAAATTTCATATACACATCTTTTATTTGATATAAACATCAAATATAAACAAATGATAGATTCCTTTTCTTAGGATAAACAAATAGGTGCCTTTTACACCATTCTTTCTTTCATTCCCTTTTACCCTACCACCGGCCTAACTCAGCCTAAAAAGATTCTTCTTCATGCCTACTTCTATACCTTCCTTTTACTCATCAACATTTTATTTTTCTTGGAAGTCAAAAGTAATTTATACTCTCTTCGATCCACTTTAATTAGTTTTTTGATTTTTTTTTGTGATCCAAAATATTTAAAATTTTCAAATATCAAGAAGGAATTAACTTTTTTTTTCTTTCCAAAGTTATCTTTGGAGTAAAGAGTATATGATTATTTGTTATATTTCCAATGAATAAATTAAAGTTAATATGATCAATTTTATTATTAATTAATGCCAAAGGTGGATTCGTGAAAATATCTAAAAATCAATTAAAGTGGACCGAAGGGAGTATTATTTTGCAGAAAACTATGTTTATTTGCAAATGCTATGCATGTCCAAATCTCTGACTCTTCTGTGGTCTATATAATTTTTCTTCCCTTTACAGAAAGACATATTGACATGAGTTATTACCAGATTGTGATGAGATTTTTAATTAAAGATTTCGTGTTGTGTTCGAGTACGAGTGAGTAAAAAAAAAAAAAGGGTAGACATGGGTTACCATTCAGCATGTTTCTATCATCCTTGTGATCATAATATTAGATAGTGGGTCTATTTGATACTTTCTGTGCCTGCCTGCTTCAGTCCAAACGGGTGACAATCATTAAGGGAGCCTAATTTTTGCATCCCAACACCAAAATCCAAATTGAATAAGCTACCATGAATTACACGCAATTAACCTTTTTTTTTTTCTCTACACACGCACATTTCACAAAGTTGAAATTTCATTTTGTGAAAAATCTAATACTCCGTAATTATTGTTTCTTCCGCTTCACAATAAGTAGTTATTTTATTTTCTTATTTTGGTCTAAAATAAGTTTTCACTTACATGATCAAAAAGGAATTAATTTTATTTTTTTAAAATTTACTCTTATTTATATATTCCAATATGTCAAGGTAATAATTAATTAACGTTAATTTAGTGAATACATATTTATTTTTCTCTAAGAGTTCGTATTTCCTTAATGGGTGTGCCAAAGGTAAAATGGTCACTTATGTGGACCGGAGGGAGTGTAAACGACAAAGAGTGGCATACAATGTTTGATTTATTTGAACAATAAATTGGAGTGGGACTCTTAAAAGTTTGAATGAATTTGATTCTATATATATATAGAGAGAAAGACCTGACTAAATTTTGGATTCTCATATTGAGAATAAAACGCTATCTAAGAAATCCTATTGCATTCTGTTCATATTGATATAGATGTAACTAATTAAGATTGATTTTATAAAGGTAAGAGGACAAAGAATAAATGAAATAGAATTAAGACAATAAATCATGTGACAAAAGTGACTGGTATATATTAGCCCCACCTAAAAATTTCCATGACTACCATGACTATATAATAGATATTGAATGATTAAAGTGAAAAAAAGTTGAGCTGTATTTGTCAAACATGAAGTTGTTCTTTTCAAAAAAAAGGTAGAGCGCGATCTACGTACCCATATCACATGTGACGCATCATTAACACTTTTGCTAATCCCTAAGAAATTAAATTTTTTAATTATTTGTGAAATCATATCAAATAAATGAAAGAGATGTTTAGCATGAATTATTCACATATTATTCTGAATATCTCAATATTAATAATATTATTTTAGAACGCACTTTTCCCTCCAAAATAGGTAGAAAACTAGTGTTCTTTCTGAGAAGCAGATAATTGGAACATCTTGAATTCAATAAAAAAGAGCAGAAATGTGTTGGTGTTAAAACAAGTTTGAAGAATTATTGGATGAGTGTGGAGCTAAACAACATTAGGGTCTTTGAGTTTGTTCAATGTGAAAGGGCCATTGAAGAAGGCCAACTCTACTTGAGTAATCACTGCAATTGGAAAGGTGATGGTAAGGATGCTTGGATCTTTGATGTTGATGACACCCTTATATCCACCCTCCCATTTTTCAAGAAACACAGTTTTGGGTATGTTCAATTTCTTTTCTATCTCAAACATGAGACGTTTTGGTGTATTGAATTAGTTCTAAAATATTTGGCATTTTAGAAACAATGACAACAAGTCATTCACACCCCCAACAAAAAAAAATCTACTCTAATTATTCAATTTAGTAGAATAACAATTAAGTGAAATGCTAAAGGAGAGATAAAATATAGCACATCTTATGATTAAGACTATTAATTAAACATCTTTCTTAAAGTAAGTTCAAAATCTTTAAAAGACAAGTTACTATAGACGGTAGGTAGGGTAGAGAATAACTTAAGGGTTCGGCCTGACCCAATAAATTTGTCCTAAATCTTTTATGGGCAAATCTTGTATTTATGTTATGAAATTCCCGTATAAATTTTTAAATTTAAAACTCAGTTATTAATATTTAAAGACGTTTTTATGAAATTCAGAACTCATAAAATTTAAATTTTGAATTCGCCTCTGAATCCTATGTAGTGGCATTAGTTTTTTTTTTTTCTTTAACTTATTAAAGAGAAAGGATCCTTGTTAATTTGAATTTGTCCTGGAATTAAACTAGGGGAGAGAAGCTGAACCTATCTAGTTTGGAAGGGTGGATGAAAGAGACAAATGCACCAGCAGTGGAGCATGGTCTTAATCTCTATAATGAGATCAAAGCTAAGGGCTATAAAACTTTCTTGATCTCTAGCAGAAGAGAATGCCTAAGGGACGCCACTGTTGACAACCTAATCAAGGTTGGTTACCATGGGTGTTCTGGTCTCATCTTGAGCTACATCTTCCATTAAGAATTCTTCCTTTACTTTCAAATTTTTTTTTATATATATATATGAGATCTTGCTAACATACTATCTCATGCACTATGTTTGCATTATATCCGCTTTCGCTCTCACTAAATTTCCTCTGCCACCTTATTAAAATAAAGGGAAAAGGGCCAAATATATTTCTTTACTTTATTGTTTATATTTAACCTCCGTTATATTATCCGGTCAAATTTATCCCTACCATTATACATCCGACAAAATTTACCCCTACCGTTATACTATCCGGCCAAATTTACCCCTACCATCAGCAAACTTTTGAAATTACCTCTCAATCCGTCAGGTAGCCCAGAATCTCCCAAATCATTTTAATTAAGTCACTTATTCTTCTTCTTGATCCTATATTTTTGAAATAATTGACATTTACCTTATTTCTTAAATGGAAAAAGAATAAGAGAAAGAAATATTAAAATAATACAACGATTAATAAACAAAGTATAGTAAATTGAAGAATCTAAATTAGGTAACTTGTCTAAATTCTAAAACTATTTACCCCAACTTTAATGAATTTGTTGCACCAAAGGTATGGAGACTTTGTGAGTATTAGTGATAGAAGTTGAAGTTCCTTGGAGACTTTATATGCCAAATTCAACTTTACTTTAATCAAATGCCTACGTATTGTGCACTCTTAAGTTAGTCGTTTTGAACTCTACTCATACCAGACAATAACAAAATATATTCGAATATACATGTACATACATGATGAGCAACTGCATATAATACACAATAAATAGACACACTAACTACGGTGTGTATATGATTGAAAAATAAATAAAATCTTAAACCAATTCTAAACCCATTATCACAAGAAGAGAAGTGGGTGCATTGGTAATTAAAAATATTCATGAATAATTTGTATAGCCTAGTACTTTTAGCATTCACATCAATAATAATTTCTGAAAATAGTGGAGCAAGAAGAACAACAAGTGATTTAAATAAAAGAAAATTGAGAAATTTAGGATTACCTAACAGATCAAGAGGTAATTTTTGAAAGTTTGCTGATAGTAGGGGCAAATTTGGCCGGATAATATAACGATAGGGGTAAATTTGGTCGGATAGTATAATGGATGTTAAATATAGACAATATTCGAAAGTAGAAGAGTATATTTGGCCTTCTCTAAATAAAAGACTTTTAGGGGCATTTTGGTCTTCTTTTTAATTCCCCAATTCTCCCTTAATTCCATCTTTACGGTTCCAGATCCCCATCTCCAATTTCTTTCTTTTCCTCGTATATTATATATATATTTGGATATTGATTAATTGTGTGAATTTAGGCGTCTTGAGGATGAACATAGAGGAGTACAAAACTATAAAGCAGAGGCAAGGAAACAACTGGAGGACGAAGGTAACCGCATATGGGGAATAATTGGTGATCAGTGGAGCAGCTTTACTGGAACCCCAGCTGCTAAAAGAACATTTAAACTCCCCAATTCCTTGTACTGCATTTCATGATCAGGATCCAAGAACCTACTATGTTTGATATTAATGGATTTAAGTTATATATACTGACGGTGTAATTTTTTTTTACGCAACCAGTATACCTTGAACTCCAGTTATTCTACTTCTACGCAGCTGGCATTCTTCTTTTGCATGATGTTAATTGTTTCCTTTCTTTGATATTCAACAAATCCTTTCTTTAGGATCATGTTGTCATAGTTATTTCTTTTTCTTTTCTTTTTGGTTTTCCAGCAGTTTGAAAATTTTTATACTATCATGTTACTCAAAAGGTATTTGCAGAAAACCTCATTAACGTTTAATTTAAAAAATAAGACATATTAGGCAGAAAAAACTACCTAATTTCTCATTTTCATTACCCTATTACTAGATTAATTTTCATGTTTACAATTAGATTAATTCTTTTATTTTCTAAAAATAAAAATTGTCGATTAATCACTTAACTGTAATGAAGTATTACATGAAGTATGTCTTATTTTCTAACATGAAGTATTATTTACCATAAAACTCTACCTACATCCAATAATAGTCTCATAAAAGTAGAGTAGCAAATGATATGGAAGAGGAACAAAAAGGAAAGAAATCTTTTCTTGTTCTAAAGACAAAAATAGATGGAAACCATTAGTAGAAAATAGTAAGACCTTTGAATAGCTAGGGTTATTGTCTCTCCTCTTCCATCCATCCATCCATCCTCACCAATACTACTCTTAGGCTTTCAATAACGGAACGCCAACAATAAATCTTTGTGCAGAGGTAACTTTTGCTCTATCTCTTTCTCTCTTATGTAAGTAATTAGTGCTACGTACTACTAAACTTTAATATATGGCCAGTGTGCAAATATATGCAAGTCATTAGTATTTCTCTTTTTCTTTGTTGCTAATTGGATTTCTTCATGTGATAATGTTCTCTTGATACAGAACTAAAATACTAAACAAGTGTATTCCATAACGTTATTATGTTTTACTTCCCCCTTGATGGAACAGTAATATAGTGAGTTTCAATATACAGAGATGAAAGATACCATAATCCGCTCATTTTAAATTTATGTATCAGAAGTAGTGTTTTCTTCCCACTTATTAGAAATTATTTAAGGGTGGAAAAGACTTTTGGCATCGATTTTAGGGTAGTTTATTTACCTTATCATTTGCACCAAAGAGAGAGATTTAACACACCAATCCACAAGTTGTATCCATTAAAACTAAGGTACATTTCAAGTTACATTCATAGTTAATTGGGTGGTACCCACAAGACGATAGTTATGTTTTGGTTCTCTACCCGGATCCGATATTCATGTTGAGGCTCTGAGGAATTGTGTCGTGTAAGATTCATTAATAAAGAAAGTGATTTTACTTTCTTTTTTTTTTTAGCGTTCAACCTCTGAGACCTGTCGTTAAGGATGGATGGATCCTATCAATTTCCTTACAACCCCGCGCGATAGTTACAAGGCGACAATTAGTACGCTATTTGTGACTGCTATAATCGCCTAAACATAATCATTTATTTAATTTTATGTAACACTCTAATTATTTAGAGCGTAAAAGAGATTTTCCTTGTACCAATTTCTTTTCATTGTCAAATATTATGAATTACTAGTTTTCAAAAATATAAATTTTATTACAAAAAACATTAGAGTATAAGTTCTATGATAAAAAAGATTTACACCACTAAATCATTTAAAAGGCAACTGTAGCTAATCCTTATAAAACATGAATTAGTAACTTCACAAAAATGAGAAGCAACCTTTCATAACATATTAAAATATTAAATACACGTAGATGCTAAGAAAATCTTTAACTACATGTAGTAATTCTAAAAACTAAGAATATAAATCTAATTCGCATCTAAATCTATTTATTATTAAGCTATCATCACTTTCCTCTCTTTTGTTGCAGCAGCAGCAGCAATTGAAGATGGAATTAGAGCACCCTTCCTTCATGGTAATTAGCAAGAAAATATAGTTGGACTTTTTCATCCGTAATTTTCTTATCTTTCAGTTTTTTGGGACATTCAAATATTGGCAATTAGGTCACGGTTGATTGTTGTTGTCGTTTTTTTTTTTTTTTTTTTTTTTTTTTTTTTAATTATTGTCGGCAGACCTGTATCTTGAGGGTTGATACTAACGCTCAAAGCTGGCAAAAGACTATTACGAAGGTGTTAAATAATGTCCACGGTATTTCTCTTCTTTCTCCTTCGTCTTTCTGTGTATTGTTAAATAGTTTGGTTTTTATGGAGTGTAAAAATATTTATAATTGACAACTTAGTGAAAGTTGCCTGTAACTAGATGGTTATCATGTGTTAAACTATATTAGTGCAAAAAATCTTTATGCGCACATAACTTCTTAAAATTTACTCAAGGTTGTTGTACCATATCTTTAAATTGTTCATCAATGGATTTAATTTAAATACATTATTGATAGTGTAACGAATTTTGGTACTAGCAGTATTATTTATAACTTGCTTTATTTTCTCGGTTATACTAATTCAAATTTTTATGTATGGTTATATGTATTTATCTTTTAGGTTACATAAATCTTTTACGATATCACCATATAGAATTTAATAAACATTTAATCAATATATATGTACATGTAAAAGGTTGAATAAAATACTGGTCTAAGTTGAGTATGTAAGATGCTACTATTTCAGAAGTGACAAACTTCAGAATGAATAAAGATGGGACGGTGGAGATATCAGGAACTGTGTTTCCAAATGAATTCATGACTATGCTGAGCAAAAAGGCACAACTATGCCATTTCCAGTTTGGAGAGTGTTCAAGCAACTTGTTTCTGCCTCCTCGGACGATAGATGTTCCTGTAATTAGCAATAAATATGGAGGACCAAATAACATATTTTCTAGCCTTATTACTAGCCAAGGACAAAAGGAAGCAGCAGGCTATTATGGAGGAAAAGATGGTAGATTTCTCCATTATGGTGATCAGCCTTCACTATCAAAAAAATCGAATGATTCCTCAAAAGAAAAGACTCACCACGACCACGACCACGACCACGGCCACAACCAGGGCCACGGCCATAGCCACGACCACGACAAAGATCATAAAAATCATGACAAACTCTTGCATGGTGCTGGGTGCCCTGGAGGCAATGGGAAACAGGTGGATTGGCATAAAAATGAGAAGAAATTAGAGCATTCAGCAGGGTGCATTAATGCAGCTTCAAGGCCAAAAGTGCAAATTGATTGTGAGAAACATGGAAAACAGGACAAACTGATGAAAAAGCCAGAGAGTCAAGGCGTCAATAGTTGCTGTTTGATGTGATATTTTTATCTACCTATATCAGTTAAACTATACATATATGCATTGGTATTCAGGTAATTAATTTAATAGTTTATGCTCCAGGTTTAATGCTTATAGTGGTCATTTAGTTTTTTTTTTCCTTCTGGGTATAACCATCTATTTATAGTGGGTATTTAGAATTCCATTTTGGAAGAAATCAAACATCTCTTGTAGTCCAATTAATTCTATCTTTATTTATTAAGCAGATTATCAAAGATGCCAATTCAGCTAAACATTCTAAATTCTATATTACAAGCTGATATTCAGAGGACACAATCCTGTAGTTAAGAGGTTACAAAATCAAACCGCAATCTCACCAGTTGAAATTCTAATGACATTACTAAGCTATGTGAAAATATGATTACTGAAAAGTCGAGACTAATCTACAACTCTAGGACAGCATATAATTAAGAGCTCCTGAAATGCAGCATAATATAATGTACTAATATAATGGTGCATTACGTTTACGAAAGAGACGCTACCACATAATGTTAAAGTATATGCTGTTAAATGTTAATCTTAAGTTGATCCAAGTGTTATGTAAGCTATTAAGCGATACCGGAATCAAAAGTTCTAACAAGGGGATTCACAGAAGAATATGTAAAGAATAGCAGAAGAAGAAAAGTATAATTTGGAGACCTTTTGCTAGCCCAAGATCGTTAACTAAAATTGGAGGATTCAACTAAAGAAGAGGAAGCTTGAAAAGAGAAGAGAGATTTTAGATAGGAGAACTTGTTTAGAAAAGAAGGTTTTCTTGATTTTTGACTTGGTTACAAATGAACAAGACACTCCCTATTTATACTTGTCTATGGATGATTTTTGATATGATTCTAGATAATGTACAAGGAAGATTCTAGCTAACCTTATCTTCTAACAATACTCAAGAATATCTAGATGTGTCTACTAGATAACCTTATCTTCCCACAACATCCTAGAACATCTAGATATGTCTACTAGATAAATATCAAGGATATTACACTAGGATATTCTAGAGAAGTCTATATTTTTCCAAATTATCAACTTTATTTTATTTTTTTCACACTCCCCCTTAAGGTGATTTTTTGGAAACTACTCCAAGCTTGTATTTAGCAAGTGACGTAGTGAAGATATCAGCAATATTCTCCTAACTTTGCACTTCCAAAGTATTGATAGTTCCATCAAGAACATTTTCCTGAATAAAGTGATGTTACACCTCAATGTATGTAGTTCTTGCATGGAATACCGGATTATTTGTAAGTTTGATGGCACTTTGATTATCTCCAAAAGTCACAGTTGGCTTTGATATAGGTAGATGCAAGTCTTTAGCAAGTTTTTGTAGCCATACACACTCTCGAGCAGTAAGAGCAGCTACTTTATACTCCGCCTCCGTGGTTGACAAAAAAACTGAGTCTTGCTATTTGCTACAACAAGAAACACTTGTCCCACTATAGAAAAAAAAAATAGCCTGATGTAGATCTTTGGTCATCCAAATCACCACCAAAATCAGCATCCGTATAACCAGCTAACACCAAATCATTCTTCTTCTGGAAGAACAAGCCCATGTTTGATGTTGAGTTGATATACTTTAGAATCCTCTTTGCAGCTTCTAAGTGAGGCTTTCTTGGCCTTTGCATAAATCTGCTGATATATCCCACCAATAAGGCAATGTCCGGCCTTGTAATAGTCTAATACAGGAGACTCCCAACAAGAAGCTCAAAAAGGTTTGGGATCTGCAAGAAGTGAGCCTTCGTCCCGCCTTAACTTTGTACTTATCTCAAGAGGAGTAGAACATATTTTGCTTTGCTTCAATCCACACCAATCAAAAATTTTCTTAACATATTCTTCTTGAGTGACAAATATCCCTTTGTTTACGTTTATCACCTCTAAGCCAAGAAAATGGTATAGCTCTCCAAATTTCTTGATGTCAAATCTTATGAAAAGCTTATCTTGGAGCCTAGCAACTCCATCTTTATTGTTTCCTGTTAATATCATACCATGCACGTAAAAAAGAACAACCATATGCAAGTCTTCTTGTTTTTTAACAAATAAGCTAGGATCTGGATGTGATGCATCATAGCCACAGAAATGTAGACACTGAGCAATTTTACCATACCATGCTCGTAGAGCTTGCTTGAGGCCATAAAGGGCCTTCTTAAGTACGCAGACATAATCAGGATGTAAGTTAGAGATATACCCGAGTGGTTGGTCCATATAGATATTTTTGTCAAGCTCTCCATATAAAAAAGCATTCTTCACGTCAAGTTGCCATAACTTCCAATTATGCGAGGCTGCCAAGGATAGCACAACTCGCACTGAGATCATCTTAGCCACTGGACTGAAGGTTTCTTCGTAATCTTCACCATACTTTTGAGAAAATCCTCGAGCAACTATCCTTGCTTTTTGAGCTTGCTTTATATCTATGCTGTCATCTGCTCTTCTTTTGATTTTGTAAACCCATTTACAAGAAATGGGTTGTACATCCTTCAGCTTTGGTACAAGGCTCCAAGTTTGATTTTTCAATGGATCCTCCATTTCATCATCCATAGCAGCTCCCACTCTTTGACTCCTTTGGCTTCTTCAAAGGAGGAAGGTTCTTCATCATCAATTGGTCCTGCAAAGAAACAAGAATACGTACTGACAAGATTTTCAACTCTGAAGCGAGCTGGCTTGCAAATAATTTTTTTTGGCCTTCCCGAACCACATGAATCATCTTCTTGTTGAGTTTCATGTTGTTGAGGTCCTGGGCTCCCCCTTTCTCTTAACTCCTCGGCAACTGTATTATCTGGAGAAGCACCTGTAATGGACAAACTTGAAGCTTCTTTATTCAAGTTTTTTGAACTCGCTCCATCCAATGCAGCTCCATAATAAAAAGACACTTCGTCGAATATGACATCCCTTAAGACAACAAAGAGATGATTTTTAGGATCCATGCACTTTCATTCATTTTTTCTTTCATCATATCCGACAAAGATGCATTTTTTTGCCTTGTCATCCAACTTGCTCCATTGAGAATCCAGAATGTGAACATAATAAATAGCCAAAAACCCTGAGGTGTTTAACGCTAGGCTTTTCTCCAAATATTAATTCATAGGGAGACTTCATAATTTTGGAAAAAGAGGCATTCTGTTAATCACATACGCTGCACATTTCATACCTTCAACCGACAAGGCTCTAGGTAAATTCTTGGCATGAAGCTAACTCTTACATGTCTCAGTTAAGTTTCGGATCTTCCTTTCAGCCACTTCATTTTGTTGTGGTGTATCAACGCATGTGAGTTCTCTTTTAATGCCATGCCGATGACTAAAGGAAAGAAATTTATCTGAAGTGAACTCACCGCCATTAACACTTCGTAGCCGCCTTATTCTGGAATCGAGTTCGCCTTCAACTGTTTCTTTGAACTCCACAAACTTGTTGAAAACTTCTGACTTGTGCTTCACAGAATAAACCCAAGTGAATCTAGTAAAATCATCAATGAAAATTAACATATAAGAATAGCCTGAGAATGAAGGAGTTCTTGGTTGGCCCCATCAAGTCACTGTGAACCAGTTCTAGTGGAGCATTGCACCTTGACAAGGATCTGTCAAATGGAAGATGATGTGCCTTTCCATATTGACATCCTTCAGAAACCTCTCTTCCACCAAAATTTCTTAAGTTAGGCAATCCTTTTACTAGATTCAATTTTACGATGGCTTTTAATTTATCCATGCTAAGATGTCCAATCTAGCATGCCAAAGATATGTGTTATCATTGCTACTCATCTTCTCAATATATGAGTTAGAGGCAGATAATACATATAAATTGTTAACTCTCTTACCTGAGTGAATGATATCTGCCTTGAGCACCTTGATATTTCGGAGGAACTTCACATCACGTGGGCCAAATAGCAAATAATTTCCAGCATCTATAGCATTTGCGACTGAAACAAGATTTTTCTTCATACCTGGAACATGAAAGATACTGTTGAGGGTGGTAGTGTCTTTTTTCTTCTCGTTGATCACAACAGTTCCTTCCTTCTCCACATTATGAACTGTATTATATGATGTAACAATGACATCATGTCCGTTGTATTCACGAAAGGTGGATAGTTTGTATTGATCTCCAGTGAGATGGTGCTCACATCCTGAATCGACGATCCAGTCTCTTTCAAAATTTATGGAAGCCATGGCATTTATTGCTCGAGTCTACGCTGTGAAGCACTTTCCCCAGTCTTCTTCTTTTTCTTCTTCTTCAACAGCTTTCTTGGTTTGAGCCATTTTTCTCTCTTTGGCTCGATAATATCTTTTTATGTGTCCGACTTTGCCACAACGGTGACATTTTAAAGGCTTTTTACCATTGCTGGAAAACTCCCCCTTCTTCCCTGGCTAGCTTGAATCACTTGAGGATCGAAAATGCATGCTATCTCTTGATTTCCCTTTAAAGTTCCTCTTATCGGCGACAATAACATTTGCTTCTCCTTCTTTGATAGATACAGCAACCATCTGTTTGGCTAGTAGCTCCTGTGACGACAGCAAATTCTCAAATTCTTCCAAAGATGGTTGTTGAACCCATCCTTGAATCGATGTAACAAAGGAAATATATTCTGCCTTTAAACCACGAATAATAATTCTTCTTGTTGGTGCTTCAGAGATAGCCTCGTCCGAATTCAATAGAGAAATTTCGGAACACAAATATTTAACCTTCAAAAATTACTCAGGCGATAGAGAGATTACCTTGAGTGGTGTTAGCTAGCTCATTCTCCAAATCTGTAGTCGAGCTTCATCCTTCTTGTTGAACAGCCGATCGAAGGTCCTCCATATTTCATGAGCTGATTTACACCTTATAATATGATCAAATAAATTAGAAGAGATAGACCTTTTTAGGATAAACTCCACCCTAGCATTAATCTGCTTCCACTTCTTATGCGCATTGCTATTTTCCGGTGCGTCAACAGGAGGACTTGTGTTACTCCCATTGACAACTTCCCACAAATCCTCACCAACAAGGTATGACTCCATACAAGTCTTCCATACCTTGTAGTTAGACTAGTTCAATAACTCCATCCCCAGTCCATTAGCACGACCACCCAAATCTATTTAGAGAAACCAGTTGAATCAACCACTAACCCGACCTTGCAAATATATGTAGAAGCCAACCTGGCTCTGATACCATGTAAAGAATAGCAGAAGATATAATTTGGAGACCTTCTGCTAGCCCAAGATCGTTAACTAAAATTGGAGAATTCAACTAAAGAAGAGGAAGCTTCAAAAGAGAAGAGATATTTTAGATAGGAGAACTTATTTAGGAAAGAAGGCTTTTTTGATTTTTGGCTTGGTTACAACTAAACAAGACACCCCCTATTTATACTTGTCTATGGATGATTCTAGATAATGTACAAGGAAGATTCTAGCTAACTTTATCTTCTAACAACAGTCTAGAATATCTAGATGTTTCTACTAGATAACCTTATCTTCCCACAACATTCTAGAACATCTAGAAGTGTCTACTAGATAAATATGAAGGATACTACACTAGGCCATTCTAGAGAAGTCTATGTTTTTCCAAAAAATCAATTTTACTTTATTTTTCTCACAGAATACAAGAACACCGCACCTTCAATTCTAACTTGTAATATAAAACAACAAATTATCTTCACTTTGTTTGCACGGCATAATTGTCAACGAAAAGGATTCAGTTGGACTCGCTTTTGACCTGCTCATGCTATTATGGTGTAGGGGTGTACATGTCAAGTTGGTTCATATTTTTTAATTATCAAACCAAGCCAATTGACTTAATTTGATTTAGTATACAATTAAAACAGTAAAAAAATTTGAAATCTTGTCATTTTAAATTAAAGGTGTGCATAATATATCCAAGATCTTTTGAATCTTATGATTTTAAAACATATCCTCCCAAGATAGGAGTAAGGTCTGCATACAGATTATCCTCCCCAGACGCCACTAGTGAAATTTTATTGGATTTGTTGTTGTTGTTGTTGATTTTAAAACATATCCTGTATGGGAGTTTCATTAACAGTAATATAGAAATGTGGAGAAGGACCACGACCAATAAAAATAGAACAGAGATGTCAAAAATGATTTTGTTTAGGAAAGGTATCTTGAGAGGAATTGTCAAGAAGACCTCCTCAAAACTTAAATTGGTCAAGTGGCCTTCTAATTCTTTCTCAATTTCTTTTGCGTTGGAAAATGGCTAAATGAATGAGTTAAGGTTGGATAGGGCGTTTTTAACATTTCAAAACTTGTGGGTCATCTATAAGGTTTGAAAAATAAGCTTTCTTTCTAATTTTTCCGCCATTTTCTCTTTCATCTCTCTACTCTCTCTTCTCTCTCTAACTTAACTCCCTCGACCACGGTGGTTTCCGGCAGGAAGGGACAACAATCAAGCTTTGATTTTGGGTGGAATCGTCTCTGTAGACCCAACAAGCACTGTAGTGTTGCTCAAAACGTGTCAATTTTGATAAATCCTAAATTCTTTTTTCCGTTTCTTACATTTGTGATTTGGGGTTTTGTAGAGGGATTCGTTCATGTGCATGTTCAAGATCGATTGGGTTGTGTATAACCATATCTTATATGGTGTGGGTGGTTATATTTGCTTCTTGGAATACCTCTGTACTCTGTATTTTAGAATTTCATCATATTGGGGACCTAATGTTTATTAATAAACCTGTGGTAGATTGTCTTTTAGTCATAGATGTTTGCTGGAATTGGGGCTTTTTTTTTATTGCGATCATAAGTTTCAAATTATTAAATGTGACATTGGATATTTGCATACAGGTAACATGAGGAAGAAATCAATTACTAAGAAGCATATTCCTTCGGTAAAGAAGGTAATTGCACAGCCTTCAAAGCCTCCAAATAGGAAACCAAAGGCAGAAACACAAGAAGCATTGCCAAGTAAAGCAAATGTTGAGCCTTCAAAAATTGCTACCAAGAAACAAAATGTAGATACTTCTAAAGCTTCCCCTAGTAAAGGAAATGCTGAGATTACTAAGCGTGATAGGTGGAAAAAGAACAAACAGCCGTCAAAGTCTACCGGTAAAAAAAACGAGCAAGATCAATGTCTAGATTAGTTGACGAGGACATACCTGTTAGTAAAAAATCTGTTTCAAGGAGCTTAGCATTAGAGGGTGTTGATAAGGAGGAAGAAGGAGACTTGGACATAAATTCAGCACTATAACGACCCCGCCGATTGTTTTGAGTGTTGTAGCCCCATTCCCCTATTTACTGCTTATTCTATGCTAAATTATTGTTATGCGACTTTCCGAGGTGGTTAGTTTGGTTTTGGGGATGTTCGGAATTGGGAAACTTAGTCCCAAGGTTGGAATCTTAAGTTGAAAGAGTTGACTGAATGTTGACTTATGTGTAAATGGCTCTAGAATAGAGTTTTGACGGTTCCGATAGCTTTGTAGGGTGATTTTGGACTTAGGAGTGTGTCCGGATGGTGATTTAGAGGTCCGTAGGCGATTTTGGCTTGACATGGGCGAAAGTTGGAGAAATAGAAGTTTGGAGAGTTGAGAAATTTGACCGAGAGTTGACATTGGGGTTACCGGGCTTGGATTTTGGTTCTGGAAGTAGGAATAAGTCAGTTGTGTCATTATGAACTGTAGGCAAAATTTGAGGTCAATCAGAGTTGACTTGATAGGTTTCGGCATCGAATGTAGAAGTTAGAAGTTCATTAGGCTTGAATTGGGGTACGATTCATGTTTTTGATGTTGTTTGATGTGATTTGAGGCCTCGACTAAGTTCATATTATTTTTTAGGACTTGTTGGTATGTTTAGTTGAGGTTCTGGGGGGCCTCGGGTGTGATCTGATCACATTTAGCGCATTTTGGAACTTGGAAGCTACTAATTTTGCTGGTGCTGGTGTCCTTGTACGCGATCTCGAGAAGAGGATCGCGATCGCGAAGTGTTGTTAGGGAAGCTAGATTTTTTGTTCTATGCGTTCATGAGCTTGGATCTGCGATCGCGTAAGTTGGTGAGGCAGGGAATCGCGAACGCGTGGTCTAGTCGCGTTTGCCAAAAAGGAAAAGAAGAGACTGGTTTCATGCGAGGTTGTTATTCGCGATCGCATAATTATGTCTGCGATCACGTAGGTCAGGGATGTTTGGTCTTCGCGTTCGCGTGGGTTTGTGTGCGTTCGCGTAGACTTAATTCTTGGCAGCTTCGTTTTGTGCTTCACGATCGCGAAGCATTTTCCGCGATCGCGATTGAGTACTTCTGAGCAGAATATAAAATATCAAAAACGAGGGTTTGAGCCATATTTCATAATTTGATTTTGGGAGCTCGTATTGAGGCAATTTTTGGAGAGATTTTTAAGGAAGTGATTGGTGTAAGTGATTCCAACTCGAATTTGGTTAAGTTACATGAATATATGATTGGTTTCATCATTTAATTAGTGTTTTAGGTTGAAAATTGGGGGGAAATTGTAGAAACTTCCTAGTCTTTAATTTAGGGATTTGAAGGTCGAGTTGTGATTGGATTTGAGTAATTTTGGTATGGTTGGACTCGTGGTTGAATGGATGTTCGGATTTTGTAGCTTTTGTTGGATTCCTGAGACGTGGGCCTAGGGCTGACTTTTTGAGTTGACTTTCGACTTTTGATTAAGAACTTAGCTTTTCATATGGACTTGATTCTTATAGCTTGTGTTGATTGTAACGAGTTGTTTGTGGCTAGATTCGAGGCATTCGGAGATTGATTCGCGAGGCAAGGGCTTATTGGAGTAGAGATTTGCACGGTTTGAGGTAAGTAATACTTCTAAACTTGGTTCTGAGGGTATGAATCCCCGAATTTCGTGTTGTGTGATCGGTGTTGATGTGATGCACATACTAGGTGACGGGCGTGTGGGCGTACACTATAGTAATTATGACTTAGTCGATTTCGTGGGACTGTGTGGTCACCTTATCTGTATATTATTACTGTACTCTATGTGTTAGAGAACTTTGGGTTGTGATTTATGTTCGAAATCATGTTTAGGCTACGTGCCGGTACTATTAGGACCCACAACAGTCGTTCTTTTATTGTTGAGTTATTTGCTTAAATTTGCTGTTATATACTCAGTCGTATTCATCATTGCATATCATATCTCAGTCTCTGTTATCATTTATTGTTACATCATGTATAATTGATTTGGGCTGCTTGGCATGAGTGTTGTGAGCCCGAGAGACTGGAGAGATTGATGACTGAGTAAGGCCAAGGGCCTGTTTGTGAGCAATATTGATGGGATCGAGCTGCATGCCGCAGCAGGTATTATTTTCATGATGGGATCGGGCTGCGCGCCGCAGCAGGTTTTATTAGCGTTTGGGCAGGATTCGCCCCTCCGGAGTCTGATATACCAGCAACGAGCATAGGTTCTATTGATTCATGATGGGATCGGGCTACACACCGCAGCGGGTACCGTACAGTGTTAAGTGATTGAGTGTGATGAGTGAGAATTGAGACAATCAGGTTGAGTACTCTGAGAGTGTGAGTACGTGAAACTTTCATTGTATTGCATCACATACAATATGGATGCTGGCATATAGATATAGAGATGTCATATTCATCATATCATTCAAACTTGACATATTTCATCTGTATTGAGCTTAATTGTTAACCTGAAAGCATGTCTATATTTCCTGTACTGTGTACGAATAGATTGTGAGTTGCTCTGAGATATTATTGTCCTATTTCACATCATTTCTATACTGTTAAATCCTGTATTTGGAATATATTGATTGAGCCCATCACTTCTTTCAGCCCAAAGGTTAGACTTATTACTTATTGAGTTGGTTGTACTCACGCTACACTCTGCACCTCTTGTGCAGATCCAGGTACTTTCAGGCACGGTGGTTGCTGATTTCTGGAGCTTCATCAGTTTGGAGATTATCGAGGTAGCTGCCTTGGTGTCCGCAGACCTTGACTCTCCTCCTTTATTTTTGGTTTTGTTTATACTATTCTACCTTCCTAGACAATGGTTCATTTGGTAGACCCTGTTATAATATAGATGCTCATTTACTCAGTGACACCCGAAGTTTGGGAAATTCTGTATTGAATTGTAGTGTTTCCATTCAGTATTTATGAGATTTTCTTTCAAACTTATTTTACTATGTTTTCCAAATTTAAAATGCGTGGATTTATTGTGAATGTCAGCTTGCCTAGTATTGCGATAGGCGCCATCACGACATGTGAGTTTTGGGTCGTGACAAGCACAAACTCAAATGGAAGAACTGGTTTCCTAAAAACCAATTGTCGAAGAAGAAAAGGACAGTGATGATGAAGCTTTAGTTGGGGAGGATGATGGAAATGGTGATGCTGCTGCTCAGAAGGTTAATAAAAATGCTAAAGAAGAAGAATAAGAAGTAGCAAAAGAAGAAGATGATGATGAAAATGATGAACAACTTGAAGATAGTGAAGATGGGTTGGAAAGTAAAATACTTGCAGCAGTCGAAGGTGAATAGGATGCTCTATCAATTCATGTGTTTGTAAGGGCGATTGTTGCGACTAAACACACTCACGCAAGTATACGTGATCATCAAGTAATAAAGTATCGTCCCCACAGAGACTTATGATTAACTTTTGACTGATTTAAACTCTACAACTTATCGACTCAAGAGTTCTCTCACAAAATGTATAGGTCACTAATTTACTACCTAAGAAACTATCAAGCAATGAAATAACTAGAAATCAACCACAACACTTATGCAAATTTGGAAAACAATCAGTAGCAGAGAGTATTCCAGCGTCATAGTCTAGCTAACAATCTTGTTGCGTTCTTGGGTTAAAATGACTAATTGATTTATCTGGATTGTTGAATGACAGGGTTGATATTACTCATAAGAATCTATCGAGTTCTTACTCGCCTATTCAAGCTAACTTAATGCCTATATGTTTATGGAATTAAGACTAACAAGAATGCATTTACAATTCCTGTATTTCAACCAAGCAAGGCAATTAGGTATATTTCTATCCTAATTGCGAATCCGTTTCCCGATGTCTGGGTTCAAGAACTTGCTCTATTTAATTCTATATGCAATCTAGAATTCCCATGTTCGAGTTCAACTCTAGATTCATAGATAGTATTTCACTGTTAGCTACTTAGCAAAATAATTAAAAACAGAATTAAACAAACAACCCAATATGATAAACTCAAACTCGTCAAACTAATCTTCAAACATCACATTCATGTAGCATCCATGACCCCAGAATATTAGGGTTCTTAGCCACTCTTGTTCATATAATCATCAAAAATAATATTTTCAAACATAAAATCAGTAAATACTAGAAGAAGAATGGAAGAATTGACCATATCCGTGCTCCCAAGTGTTTCGTACTTTTGTGTTCCTCTCAAAACTACGTCCTCCTTAAAATCGTATTTTTTTGGTGTCTTTATACCATGTAGAAACAAACTCGTATGAAGTTACCCTTTCCAAGCCAAAGCAGGAGACTACTCTACGATTTTTGTACACCCGCGCCGCGCCGCGCCGCGCCGCGCCCCGCGCATTACTTGTGGAGATTATCAGTTGGCGTGTATTTTTCCTGTCAAGCAAGATTTTCGCTGCTGCATCGCGTGCTGTGGCGCCCTATGCGACGGCGCAGTGTTATTTTCTCAGAGTATTGTTTCATCCTCTTTTGACATCCAGACTTGGTACACGACCTCCGAACATGATCCCGACTTAACATATTGGGGTTTTACTAAGACTTCAAAGCTCCAATTTGATCGATTCAGCTCCAAATTAACTATTTAGTCACTTCCTGGAAGGCATAAAACACGTACTAAGTGTAATTCACTATCATTTAAGCTCAAACACACGTAAAATGTAGTAATTAGAGTGCAATATTACGGCTAAAACACGGGTTTCTATCCTACTATCAACACCCCACACTTAGATCATTGCTCGTCCTCGAGCAATTAAATTACACTTCATATAGGGATGACCTTTTCATCAAACAACCTCCCTAACACAACATGGCAAGAGTATTTAAAATAGGCTGAGCACCATATCATAACATCCTAACCTCAAGACTCGACTCAAAGTACCACGCATTTTTCATAACCTGCTCACTTACTCTAACACAAAGGTCAAAGATGTCACCTTACTTTCGCAAATCATATGCCCTCACGCAAACAATTGAGAGTGGTTCCACACACAATATCGTTCAAGAACAATTAGGAACTCAAGATAGAAAGAATTAACTCACTCTCAGAATCAAAATTCATGTGTAACAGAAGATGTACCATAGGCTTGCCCGTAGTTCAATATTCTACTAGTTGAGCTCATTCAATCAAGGATCAAGTAGGACTTTAATTGGTTGTAATGTAGGCTGCGGGAGGGGTAGGATACATATAGATATAGTGGCTACACCTCCCCGAGCACTTTGATACATATACAATTTTACAATTCAAACTCCACTCTTACGTTGAACCAAACACCGACCTTTATACATGATAGCATCAAACTCCCAATATCTTTAAGCACAAACAAGATAAGAAATACCTCTGGCAGAAGTTCACTTTTTTCTCTTCTTTTTCAATCAAACTCTTTTTTTTTTTCAATTTTCTACCAGTGGTTCTCACAAATTTCAAACACTGCACCTTTCTCCTTTTTCTATAGTTCCACTCAAAAACCCAACCATACCTCCACTTAGCTTTTACAAGAGCAAATAGGTAGAAGTTCAAACAGCAAATGGGTAAGGCTTGTAATGTGGTTGCTAAAGAAACATGATTACGGGCTCAAAGGGGTTAACTAAGATACATTCAATTAGGTAGGTCAAAGACATATAACTGGCTCAACAAAGAAATGTTTATATCACTTCCTAGACTAAATAACATTATTTCGCTTTGCACACACATGGGGCAAGTTCTAGACATCAACTGACATGCACAGAATATCACAAAAACCTCACTCACACATTGGCACATAACTCACTTAGGATCGAATCTTTCCCGAGTCTCTAGTCAAAGCAGTTAAGCATGGTCACAATCACACAATTTAAGGTACTTATTTAAGAGTCAAGAACTAAGCCTAGGCGTCACAACTAAGGTACTTACCACTCTCAAGGCATATGCAATCAAGGAAAATTGCTTTAAATTAACACTGTGACTCAAGATTCTTTATTCCTATAAAATAAAAAGATTTAACTACACCCGGTTCAAGCAAAACCTAAGGAAAAGAACCGCGGCACAAAGAAAAACCAAGGGGAATTTGTTACACTACCTAAAAAAACGTAAAGTAAAATAAAATTAAATAAAAGACATATTTTTTGGATTTTCAATTTTTTATTCTCGTTCGACTTCAACTCCCTCAAGAAGCCAGTCGACGAAATCCATCGTCGAGAAGAGTCAAAACTAAACAATTAATTACTAACTATTACAAACCGATAGAATTCAGAATTATAATTTACGGACCATATTGTCTACGAAAGCAAGAAACAAATCAAACAAAATCAACTGGCAAATGGGAAAACAAGTACAAATGCAAATACCATCAACTAGGAGCACCCCATCCACACTTAAGAAATTGTATTGTCCCCAATGCAAAACAGTAAAAACAACAGGGAAAAGGTGACTCCGTGAGGCCCTTGGCCTAATCATCAACACCCTCGAACGTGCGCAAATACTCCTCATCATCAGAGGGAACGGAGTTCACATCCTCATCTGGTGGCAGCTATCCTCCACCCGCCAATCCCAACCACTGCTGAGTGAGAGCAGAAAGGGGGTGATCCTGCTGCAACTCCGCCATATCGGTCTCCCCTCGAGCAGAGTGAAGGCGCAAGTCAGCAAACAACAGCTGCAGTGTCTCCTCAACACGGACCAGCCTCTAGTTTGAATTAAGAGCAGTAGCAGGAGGATCTATCACTGCCGTGATATCAAAGGCCTTGATAGGATATGTCACTGGGATGGTCCGGTCATAGTGAAACTCCTCTTCTACATAGTGTGCCCGCAACAACCGAGTGATCATACTCGGGTAGTATAGATGGCGGGCCCCAAGTGGTCGCACTCTCGCCATGTGCTCCAGCATGATTTTTCCAAGATCAAACCGCATCCTTGTCAAAAGGGCATAGATCAAACACACTTTCAGCCGTGAGACATCAATGTTACTTTGGTTAGGCATGATTTTGGCATTGATTAACCGCAAAATAACCCTGACCGGACGCTAGAATGTTCCTTTCTTCATGTCCTTGTGGAATTCATTCACATCACACGTCCATGCGGCAAGTCAGCGCCACATAGCCGTCGATGGATATCCGGATAGTTTGGCCGACGGAGAAACCTCTGAAAGAGCTTATGGGAAAGCTCTGTGAAACCCATAATCCGATTGATCACTTTGGAAGAGAATGGAATCACTTTACCTCGTACCCGTACTTCGTACACAGCATCCAGGCTAGCCTCAGGTTGCCAATTGGCATAAAATTCCTTTACCAGGCTCACGTTCACCGCATCGCCTGGACGGAACAGACTGTCAAAACCCAAAGCCCGAATGTTGTTGTATATATCATTATATTTTTGGGCCAACTTCCCATCGCCAGTAGCAACCTCAGGCTCTGGGTTCACCACAGGGACAAACGCCTGGAACTAATGTCGAGCATGGGCTGGGACAGCCCGAATACCAAATTTGCACTCTAGTACCACACCTGTATCTGGATCAATGCGCTCCTCTTCCTCCTCTATTGGGGGGGGGGGGA
>MCJB01026593.1:52534-63621 GCA_002018475.1 Nicotiana obtusifolia | reverse complement strand
GGGGGGGGGGGGGGGGGGAAGAACATGTCTGTGGGTTAGAGTCCCAATTAAAAAAACATAAAAAAAATATTTTTATTTAAATTACACTGCCGCATCGCTAGGTGCGGCGCCCGCCGCGGCGCGGTAGTGGACCTTTTTAGAGGCTCAATTTTTTTGTTAGAGAGCCATTTGTCCTGGCGCGGCGCATGGCACGGTGCCCAATGAGGCACGCTAGGCCATTTTTCACAGGGCACGCCTCGTTTTTGATATTTAGCTCACAGGTTGCACCCCGACTCTATTATGTACTTATTTTATATCCAATTCATGCTTATACCTGCCCAAACAAGTCCCACAACTCATAAACTCTAATATTCCTAAAGTACAATTACTTAAAATATTCTAAAAAAACAAAAAAAGGTTAGAAGCATTAAAAATTGGGTTGCTTCCCAACAAGCACCTGACTTAACGTCGCGACACGACTCAACACGTTTTCAAGCATCGGCCAAGTCCACCGAGGTCTTGTGACGTGCAATGTCACCACCCCAATAATGTTTTACTCTCTTCCCATTTACTAAGAAGGTCCACTTGAGCTCGCATCACGCAATTCCACCGTTCCATGAGGCCTCACACTTACCATAATGAAAGGACCTACCCATCGAGACTTAAGCTTTCCAGGGAAAAGCTTCAACCTCGAATTAAAGAAGAGAACTTCTTGAACTGGATTGAACTCGCGATGATAGATGTGCTTGTCATGCCACCTCTTGGTGTTCTCTTTATACAATTTGGCATTTTCGTACGCGTGCAATCGAAACTCATCAAGCTCGTTGACTTGTAACAATCTCTTCTCGACAGTTAAGTCCATATCCATATTTAGCTTTTTAATCGTCTAATAGGCTTTGTATTCAAGCTCGACGGGCAAGTGGCATGCCTTCTCATAAACCAACTTATACGGAGAAGTACCTATGGGGGTCTTGTATGCAGTTCGATATGCCCATAATGCGTCGTCTAGCTTTTCGGCCCAGTCCTTCCTATTTCCACTTACTATTTTCTCCAGAATCTGCTTAACCTCTCTGTTTGACACTTCCACTTGACCACTCGTTTGAGGGTGATAGGCGGTGGCAACCTTGTGCTTAACTCCATACTTTTAGAACATTATTCAACAATTTGTTACAAAAGTGAGTTCCTCCGTCACTTATCAGCACTCTTGGAGTCCCAAAACGTGTGAAGATGTGCTTCTTTACAAAGTTTACCACTACCTTTGCGTAATTAGTAGGAAGAGCAATGGCCTTCACCCTCTTAGACACATAGTCAACCGCCACCAAGATGTACCTGTGACCATTAGAGTATGAGAACGGTCCCATGAAATCAATCCCCCAAACATCAAAGAGCTCTATTGCCAAAATATTTTGCAAGGGCATCTCGTGCTACTTCATGATTGTTCCGGTTCTTTGGCACCTATCACAATTTTTAACAAAGACGTGGGCATCCTTAAATAATTATGGCTAATAGAAACCCGATTGCAGCACTTTTTAGGCAGTTCTGTCCCCACCATAGTGACCTCCATATGGAGAAGCATGACAGTCATACAATATTGCACTCATCTCCTCCACAGGAACACATCTTCGTACCAACTGATCTGTGTACTGCTTATATAGGAATGGCTCATCCCACATGTAAAACCTCACATCATGCAAAAATCTTCTATTATCGGGTGTCAATTTTGGTGGTGTCATCTCACTTGCAATAAAATTCACGTAATCTGCATACCACGGGGCTTCACTTGAGGTGATTGCTAATAACTGCTCATAAGGAAATGTTTCTTTGATGGACCCCCCTTAAGCTATATGGCTCCTATTTTCTAATCTGGACAAGTGATCGGCCACTTGATTCTCTATTCCTTTTCGATCTCGGATCTCCAAGTCAAATTCTTGCAAGAGGAGAACCTATCGAATTAGCCTCGGCTTGGCATCTCTCTTTTCAAACATACCTTATAGCTGAGTGATCAGTGTAGATGATGACTTTGGTTCCCACTAGATATGATCTGAACTTGTCAAACGCCCACACCACTGCAAGCAACTCTTTTTTAGTAACAATGTAGTTCATCTAGGCTGGATTTAGAGTTTTTCTCGCGTAGTAATTGGAGTGAAAAATTTTCTCCCTCCTTTGCCCCAAAATAGCTTTGATTGCTATGTCACTCACATCGCACATCAACTCAACTGGCTACCCCAATCCGGGGCAATGATAATTGGTGCAGTCACCAATCTTTTCTTCAGCTCCTCAAATGCTTTCAGACATGCATCATCAAACTTGAAGGGGATATCTTTCTCTAGAAGCATGCATAAAGGAGAAGCTACGAATGCCCTTGACGGATGTCTGCGGGGGAAATTTTTCAATCGCCTCAACCTTTGCTTTGTCTACCTGCAATCCATTTTTGGAAACCTTGTGCCCCAAGACTATATCTTCACGTACCATGAAATGGCACTTTTCCCAGTTTAGCACCAGGTTTGTCTCTTCACACCTAGAAAGCACTTTATCAAGGTTCATTAAACAATTATCAAAAGAACACCCAAACATAGAAAAATCATCCATGAACACTTCTACAAATATTTCAACCATGTCAGTAAAAATAGCCATCATACACCTTTGAGAAGTCGCAGGTGCATTACAGAGACCAAAGGGCATTCTCTTGAATGCATATGTGCCATAGGGACACGTAAATGTAGTTTTCTCTTGGTCCTCTGGGGCTATAGCAATCTGATTATACCATGAATAGCCGTTTAGGAAACAATAGTATTCCTATCCAGCTAATCTATCAAGCATTTGATCAATAAAGGGAAGGGGAAAGTAGTCTTTTCAGGTGGCATTGTTTAATTTTCTATAATCTATGCATGTTCTCCACCCAGTCACAGTTCTTGTGGGAATCAGGTCATTATTTTCATTTACCACTATAGTCATCCCTCCCTTCTTAGGCACACATTGGACGGGGCTTACCCATTTGCTATCAGAGATTGGAAATACAATACCTACATCAAGCCACTTAATCACTTCTTTTTGTACCACCTCTTTCATGATTGGATTTAGGCGACGTTGTTTCACTATGCTCGGCTTGTGCCCTTCCTCCATGAGGATTTTATGCATGCAGAAGGCTAGACTAATGCCTCTAGTGTCAGACATTGTCCACCCAATTGCTAGCTTGTGCTCACATAGCACTCTAAACAACTTTTCTTTCTGCAGTTTAGACAAGTCATAGGAAACAATAATAGGTAAAGTGTCAGAACCACCCAAATAAGCATATTGAGGGTGAGGTGGCAAGGGTTTAAGTTCCAATTTTGGAGCTTCTTCAGTTGACGGTTTTGGAGGAGGCCCGCTTGGCCTATTTAGGGGCTCAAAGGGGTTTAATCACTGTATGTAAGCACATGATGCATCTAGGATATGCATCATCTCCTCAACCTCATCATCAATCTCCAAGCTATCGAACAACATGAGTGCTTTCTCTAAAGAGTCGTCTAGATATACACTCATGTCAATAAGCTGCTCATCCACCTCCACAATAGATATCATAGAGAGCTCCTCATAATGCGAGGAATTTGGATTGCCTTGTAGACATTAAAAACTGCTTCCTCATTGTCCACCCTCATAATCATTTTCCCACTCTCACTTTAATAATCGCATCACCTGTAGCCAAGATAGGTCATCCCAATATGATTGGAACTTGTTCATCAGCCTCATAATCTAGGATAATGAAGTCAACTGGGAAGATGAATTTCACAATTTGTAGCAATATATCTTCAATCACTCCTTCAGGGTAGGCTATGGATCTATCCGCTAGTTGCAACATCACAGTGGTTGGTCTTGGAGCTGCCAGACCCAATTGCTTGAACAAAGACAAGGGCATCGGATTTATGCTCGCCCCCAAATCACAAATAACACGACCCATATCAATATTACCAATCCGCACAGGGATGGTGAAGCTGCCATGATCCTTAAGCTTTTGAGGAATCTTGTTTTGGATTCTTGAAGTGCACTCATCAGTAAGTGTGACTGTCTCGAATTCAGTCAATCTCCTCTTGTGAGCCACTATATCTTTGATGTACTTAGCATAATTTGGAATTTCGCGAAGTACATCTACCAATGGAATATTCAATTGAACCTGGCTTAGCATAGAGAGAAATTTGTTGAACATGCGATCATCATTCTTCTTCTGCAATCTTTTGGGGGAAAGGTGCTGGTGGCCTTGCAGCATTCACCGACTCTGAACTTGCATCATCTTTCTTAGCACATGTTTTGCTTTAGGAATCAACTCCCCCTCAGGCATAGGCTTATCCTTCTTTTCTTTGGCACTTCTTCTAATTCCCTCCCGTTTCTGAGTGTAACTACATTAACTTAAGGGTTCTTCTCTATATCACTGGGAAGAGCGCCTGCAGGCCTAGTATTCTGATTCGACGCGAACTGCCCCATTTGCCTCTCAAGATTTCTGAAGTCGGTCCTGAGTTGTTGATTGTCAAGCAACAACTTCTTCAACAAGTCATTCATACTCTCTTCTATTTGCTGGGGTGGCTTCTGAGGTTGATTGATAATTGCTTAGGGCCTATAATGATTCTGAGTCGGTTGATTTCCACCCCAAGAAAAGTTAGGATGATTCTTCTAATTTTGGATTGTAAGTGTTCCCGTATTGTGCATGCTGGTTCATCGGATCTCTGCTCTGCAGCCCCACGTAGTAGATAGATTCAGGATTCGTGGGGCACATGTCACTCGTGTGACTGTCACCACATAATTCGTAGTAAGTAGACATCTGTTGTACATTATGCATCTGTTGTGTTTGGTGCATTATCATTCTATTCATCTGATTTGCCAATTTTGCTATATCTACTCTCATGTCTAAGAAGTCATCAAGCTCAATTACACCGGCTGCTTTCTATTTAATTGTTCTTCGTAATTCCCCATATCCTTGCCAATTATGATTATTAGCAGTGAATTTGTTTACCGGGAGCTGATTTCACTATACGGCCTCGCCATGCAACTACCTCCACAAGCCGAGTCAAGATTCATCTTTGGTGTCTCGTCTAGCCCATTACGAAAGTATGACCCAACACCTCATCAGTTTGAAGATGATGCGGATAGTCTCTGAGTGGCTTCTTGTATCTTTCCCAAGCTTGACGAAGAGTCTCGCCATCCCATTGTTGGAACCCAAGAAATATGGCTCCTCAGCGACTTTGTCTTCTTAGTGGGGAAAAACTTGATTAAGAATTTCGTGCTAGATCATCCCAAGTGTGGATTGGGTTCATGGGCTCCTTTAGCAACCATTCCTTAGCTTCCCCCAGCAGTGAAAAGGGAAACAGTGTCGGCCTGACATAGTCCTTGAAAACATTCGGATAATTGTAAGTGTCCGTAATTTCCAGAAAGTTCTAAATGTGCCTCTGCGGGTCTTCATGAGATAGACCCACATATTTCCCTGTGGACTAAATTAGCTATACCATGTACTGTTTGAGTTTAAAGTGACGTGTGATATCAGGCTTCACAATAGCCTGAGTCATATTAGTAAGATTGGGCCTTGCAGCTTCTATCACCGGACGCTCTTCATTCCCTGCCATCTCTATTGGTTGTGGTTGAACTACGATGTCCAACTCTCTTTCTATTCTAGTTCTAGCTTTGACTTCCCTCCTCACTCTGTGAAGTGTTCCTTCAATTTCAGGATCAAGAGGATTGTCTGCGCTTCTCAACTTGAACAAATAACTAATACAAGCTTAACTCAATCAAGTAGCTAATTTCTAAGTCCCCAACAACGACGCCAAAAACTTGTGTGACCAAACGCACTCACGCAAGTATATGTGATCGTTAAGTAAAAGAGTAGTGAGTAGAGTATCATTCCCAAGGAGACTTATGATTAACTTTTGACTGATTCCAACTCAAACAGCTTATCGACTCAAGAGTTCTCTCATAAAACGTACAGGTCACTAATTTACTACCTAAGAAACTATCAAGCAATGAAATAACTGGAAATCAACCACAACACTTAAGCAAATTCGAAAAACAATCAGTAAGAGCGAGTATTCCAGGGTCATAGGCTAGCTAACAATCTTGTTGTGTTCTTGGGATAAAATGACTAATTGATTTATCTGGATTGTTGATTGATACAATTGATATTACTCATAATAATCTATCGAGTTCTTACTCGCCTATTCAAACTAACTTAATGCCTATATGTATATGGAATTAAGACTAACAAGAATGCATTTACTATTCATGTATTTCAACCAAGCAAGGCAATTAGGTATATTTCTATCCTAATTGCGAATCCATTCCTCAATGCCCGGTTTTAAGAACTTGCTCTATTTAATTCTATATGCAATCTAGAATTTCTACTTTCGAGTTCAACTCTAGATTCATAGATATTATTTCACTATTATCTACTCAGCAAAATAATTAAAAACAAAATTAAACAACAACCCAATATGATAAGCTCAAACTCGTCAAATTAAACTTCAAACATCACATTCATGTAGCACCCAAGACCCTATAATATTAGGGTTCTTAGCCACTCTTGTTCATACAATCATCAAAAATAATATTTTCAAACATAAAATCAATGAATACTAGAAGAAGAATGGAAGAATTGATCAGATCTGTGCTCCCAAGTGCTTCATACACTTCTTTTCCTCTCAAAATTACGTCCTCCTTAAAATCATATTTTTTTGGTGTCTTTATACCGTGTAGAAACAAACTCGGATGAAGTTACCCTTTCCAAGCTGAAGTAGGAAACTACTCTGCGAATTATTTACACCCGCGCCGCGCTTGTGGAGATTATCAGCAGGCATGTATTTTTCCTATCATGCAAGTTTTTCACTGCCGCATCGCGCGCTGCGGCGCCCTATGCGGAGCGATAGTGTTATTTTCTCAGAGTAAAATTATTTCATCCTCTTTTGACATCTAGACTTGGTACACGATCTCAGAGCACGATTCGGGCTTAACTTATTGGGCTTTTACGCAGACTTCAAAGCTCCAAATTGATCGATTCGGCTCCAAATTAACTTTTTAGCTCAGAATCACTTCCTGCAAGGCATAAAACACGTACTAAGTGTAATTCACTATCATTTAAGCTCAAGCACACGTAAAATGAAATAATTAGAGTGCAATATATGGCTAAAATATGGGTTTCTAGCCTACCATCAGCGATCAACACATCTAAATACAAATTTAGGACTTTATTCCATGAGTTCAAGAATAAACTTAAAACAATCTAATTGATGGAAATAGTAGTTATTTTGCACAGCTTGCAAAACATTCAGAGCATTGGACACAGTTAAATGGACAACTTATTCATTCCATACTGATTCGCCGAATTTATTGCGCGAAGAAGCACGAGTTATGGTTTTTAGTTGGAGACAAGCCTGTTTACTTTGGATTGAAGAAGTTTGCTATGATGATTGAATTGAACTGTGGCGGCAAAGCCCGTACAGAAGAAATGAACAAAGTGATGGATGATGGCGAAGCATTTTGCGATAAAGTTTTTCAGTCTAGCAGGAAGGGGGTGGAAGTAGAGATGCTTTTGAAATAGTTGAAGTTCAAGAGGTTTGACACAGAAGATGTGTTTAATATTGCATTAGTGTGGTTTATCCATTCAGTCTTGCTTGCAAGGGATAACATAGCACGCGTCGGTAAGAAGTGGATTTGTATGGCTGATAATTCGGAAGTTTTCATGAAATATCAATGGGGCAAGTAGTGTTTTGAGCTTACAATTGAGTACTTGAAGAAGGACATGTTTCCAATTTACAAATAATATGTGAGCGAGAGTAGGGAAAACAAAATCTCTGGTAAAATGTCCAAATCGGCTAGTTATGCCCTGTATGGCTTCCCATTGGTATTCATTGTAAGTATTAAAAAAACCTTCTCAAATTTTTTTCCAGTTGAGTACTATTATTTTATTTCCTGCAGAGAAAAATTAATATTTTTTGGTTCATGAAAAAAATATAGGCATAGGCGTACGAAGTAATTCCGCTATTTGGTCGTAGTGCCAAGAAATCAGAGGTCATACCAATGCCGCTGCCAAGGATGTTGAGATGGTGATAGTAGGCTAGAAACCCGTATTTTAGCCATAATATTGCACTCTAATTACTACATTTTACGTGTGTTTGATCTTAAATGATAGTGAATTACTCTTATTACGTGTTTTATGCTTTGCAGAAAATGATTCCGAGCTATTAAGTTAATTTGGAGCTAAATCGAACAAGTTGGAGCTTTGAAGTCTGAGTAGAAGGCCAATAAATTAAATCGGGATCACGTTCGAGGGTCGAGGACCAAGTTCGGATGTCAAAAAGTGAACAAACGAATTTACTCTAAGAAAAAGGCACAGCCGCGCCGCATGGGGCACCATGAGGCATGGCATGGCAGTGCAAAAATTGGTCTGACAGGCTAAGTGCGAGCTCTCTGGATTTCCTCACAAGTGCGCCGCATGGCACGGCGCGCGGTGCAGGTGTACAAAAATCACATAGTAGTTTCTTACTTCGGCTAGGAAAGGGTAGCTTCGTTCGGGTTTGTTTCTAGACGGTCAAAATACACCCAAAAAAAAAGATTTTGAGGGGAATTTTGACCTACGAAAGACTGGAGAACCATCTAAGACAAGAAGACTCAAGAATTCATCAATATTTCAACATGCAATCGGTGCAATACAGGAGTTTGTACCGAATCAATAGAATTGATATTTTCTTTGTCTTTAAATCTTATTGAGATGTCATATTCCATTACTATGGAGTAATTTCTATTAGGGTGTTGATAGATACGGTGTTTCGATAATTTGATTAGGATTTGATTCTTGATAATTGTTAGAATTAATTGATGGAGCTTTAATTTATATTGTGGAGTTATTTATTATTTTGCTTAATCGAAAGAGGAGTTTAATATTGAATTGCTTCACATCTTATGCTCTAGTTTAAATTCGTGATTCAAATAGGTAATCGAAAGAGCCTCTTGAATTGTTAATCGATCTAGAAAATAAGGGAATATACGTGAGAAGTTACCCTTTAGATCATAACCATCATTTATTGTTGCAAATGTTTATTGTGCTTCACTTGGGTTAATTACTTAAATTGACATTTAATTGAAAGAGGAACATTAACTTCAAGTGTAATCTGATTATCGGTTGAATTCGTGAGAATCAACTGTGTTATAGAGTGAATTAACTCAATAATTAGATCCCGAGTCATTTATCTTGAACCTATCTAGTTAATTACCCGTATTTCCCTCATTGATATTTCTTTGTTGCTCATTTGCTGTCTTTTGTGATCCATTGTTATTTGTTTAATTTCAGTAGTTAATCGTAGTAGTAGTTATCAAATCAAGTGTTAATTTTCCTAGGTAGTGATCAACTAGAGATTATTCGAACACTGTTTAAATCTAATCCCTGTGGAGACGATAATTAATCTATACTATCTTTGGCTAGTGGATGGTTGCCTTGTGATCAAATAAAGAAGCTCCAACGTGAGGTAAAAAGTTATTTTAGGAATGACCCTTTCTTGTTTAAACTGTGCGCAGATGGTGTGATTTGAAGGTGTGTGCCTGAAGGAGAGATGGAAAGTATCCTTTCTCATTGCCATGATGGAGCAGCTGGAGGACACTATGGTAGAAATCACACTGCAGCAAAGGTCATGGAAGCCGGTTTCTATTGGCCTACTTTGTACAAAGACGCACAGGCGTATATAGCTGTAAGTGACAAGGTCAAAGGACATGTAACATTAGCAAGAGGGATGAGATGCCACTAAACTCCATTCTGGTATGTGAAGTTTTTAACGTTTGGGGCATTGATTTCATGGGCCCGTTCCCATCATCTCATTAACATGAGTAAATCCTAGAAGCCATTGACTATGTCTCTAAATGGGTCAAAGCAATCCCTACTAGGACCAATGATGGTCAGTGGTGTGTGATTTTTTGCGGAAGAACATCTTACCCACTTTAGGACACCTCGAGTGATTATCAATGACAATGGGTCGTACTTTGTGAACAAGCAGTTCGCTGCATTGTTGTCTAAGTATGGGGTCACACACAAAAAAGGAACCCCGTACTATGCCCAAACTAGTGGGCAAGTTGAACCAGCTAACCGTGAACTTAAATGAATTCTTGAAAAGACGGTTAGTGCCTCTCATAAGAATTGGTCTATAAAGTTGGATGAAACTCTATGGGCGTATAGAACTGCGTTCAAAACAACCATAAGGACTTTACCGTTCAAATTAGTGTATGGAAAATCGTGTCATCTACCTGTTGAGATAGAACATAAAGCTTATTGGGCAATTAAAATGCTTAATCTTGATCTTAGTCTTGCAGGTGAACACAAGTTGGCGCAGATGAACGAATTGGAGGAATATAGACTAGACGCGTATGAAAATGCGCGAATTTTCAAGAAAAGGACAAAAAGGTGGCATGATTGTTTGATTAAGGTAAAGGAGTTTCATGAAGGGGAGAAAATCTTACTATACAATAGTTGACTTAGGTTGTTCCACAGAAAATTCAAGTCAAGATGGACATGTCCGTATATGGTGAAACACGTCTCACCGTATGGCACCATTGAAATACAGGATGAAGAACGGAATGAAAGCTTTAAAGTGAATGGGCACAGGTTGAAACAGTACCTTGTTGGAGGATTTGACAAGCAATCCTATAGCATTGTGATCAAATGAGCCTAAGTGATAGAGTCAAGGTGACGACTATAACTCAGAACTACTTCTAACCCTTTTTCTTGCTTTTGTAGAGTAGTTAGATAATTGTAGTGTAGGACTATTATGGTTTAGGAGTTTTGGTACTTGTTTGGACAGGTATAAGCATGAATCAAACACAAAATAAATACATAATAGAGTCGGGGTGCGATCAATAGGTTAAAAAGTAAAAAACAAAATCGGTACTATGAGAAAAGTAGCCTAGCTCGCCGCATGGGACACCGCGTGGGGCCAAAAGGGCAAAATCTGTTAGAAATCAACTCTCTGGAAAACCCCACTACCGTGCCGCATGGGGCGCCGAGCCCAGCGACGCGACTATGTAAAAATTTCGGCCTTCAATTTTTAAAAAAAATTAATTAAAAAATTAAATTTTGAAAATACTGGACATACTATTCTACCCCCCCC
>MCJB01026593.1:35830-46900 GCA_002018475.1 Nicotiana obtusifolia | reverse complement strand
TTTTTTTTTTTTTTTTTTGTATTGCTTGTCTATTAACTTCTATCTATGCTATATTTCAGGAGGTGCATCCTTACCTTATTTCTACCCTATGTGAGATGGATATGGACTACACGAAAAATTTTGTACCATACAATAGTGAGGTAATAGATCCTATAATCGACCAGCTAGCGGTTGATTTGGAATGGGTGACTGCCATTAAAAAGGCACCTGGTGCTGTGAGCTTAGAGACTAATGATGAAATTGACTTTGCTGATGATGACCCTTTGGGTGGGAGTATTCCTGGTTCACCACTAGTTGGTTCGTTTTTTGATATTGGTAGAAGAGGACCATGCAGGATGTGCAATGCTTAGCTAAGTGATGCAGATGTGCACGAAGAGTTGAAGGTTGCGAATGAAAAATCAGATAAAGTGTTGAAGATACTTGGGGAGATGCAAAATCAGAATAAGAGTCCTTCTAAAGTAGTTGAGTCGCCTTGGTACAGAGTTACAAGATTGCAAAGCAGATTGAGGAATGCTCCAATTTTTGCAAGCAAGATGAGGAAACTGAAACAGATTAAGAAGAAGAAACCGAAGGTAGACATACTCAAACCAGTTGCGGACGAAGACAAGAAACTATTATGTGAATGGTTTGACAAGAAGGAGAAGTTTCTCAAAAACTTCTTGACTGGAAGCTATGGTTGGAGGTTTTTGAGCAGTTATGAGATGCTAACTCGTCCGTCTTTATTTTCGTAAGTCCCTTAATCACTGCATGTATTTCTTTTTTTTAGTAGCTCCATATTTAATGTACAATTTTTTTTATAATATTCTTGTGGAGGAGCTTTTGGCACTGATGCGTGTACGAAACATAAAACGTCCACGTCTTTATACCCGTAGTCATGTTGTTATGGATGTTGTATTATACAACAAAATGTGCATGGGATAAGATCAAGGAGGCTGCCATTAAAAAGGGAAAGGATTTGAACTTTTGTGAGACAGTTGATGCTTGCCAAGACTTGTGCCTTACACCCCTGATGCTATACCCTTAAGGAAGTATGCCAAAACCTGGGGCTGTAGAGTGGTACAAGGCTAAGGTGTTGTACTGTGTGGCAAATTGATAATAAGTATTTTGTGCTTGATGTTTTTCACTTGGCAAAGGATTTGATTCGAATTTACGATAACAATGTCAATTTGTATGACGATGGTAAACTAAAAGAACTCGTACAACCCCTCGCACTCATGATGCCTAGGATTTTGATGGAAACACGACAGTTTACAGACTTAGCCAAGATGTACTTACGAAGAAATGGTCCTGGGAGCGTATTATGGATGTGCCATCCCTTTCAGCAAAGGTACATTAAATGTGTCATCCATTATGTTTTACTCATTATTTTGGTTTCTTTAATAACTAATTGTGTCTTTGATTATTGTAGTGAAAGCAGTGGAGCATATGCAGTGAAGGTCATTGGCTTTTTCCTAACTGATATGCCACTGGTGCAGCTTAACAACAGGCGAATGGAGTTGTTCAAAAAAATATTTGCAGTGGATATCTTCAGGAGAAGGATGGACCCTTCTTAGTTTTATAAGTGTATTTTATGTTTGTGGTGGTCATGGGACAAATTCATTTTGGGTGAACTTGTAGTAATTTGTGATATTACATCTACCTCTATATAATGAAACTATCTTTTTGCCGATTAACTATTTATGTTGTAATATTTATTTCCTTAGCACTTCCTTTTTGTACTGCAACAGGCAGCTAGAGGTTGCGTAATAGACAATGTATCTAGTAATAAACTAGCTACTTGATTGCGTAATAGACTCAAAGCCGCATCTAATAACTTTATCAAATATAACATTACATTAGGCAGCTAGAGGTTGCATAATAGATAATGTGTTTAGTAATAAACTAGCTACTTGGTTGCATAATAGACTCAAATTTGCATCTAATAACTTCATCAAATATAATATTACATCAGTACAACATTACATGATCTAAAAGACTACCAACAAAATAAACTTACAGTGATTAAACTATTCATACCAACAACAAACTCATGTTCCTTCTCACTTCATCATCCAAGCTGCCATGAATCCGACAACAGCGTACAAGAGCATAACTCACTTATTTAACCTCATTTCATCCATCTTAACCATCCATCCAACATAATCATTTACAGGGATATGCACTCCCTCCAGTTCAATTCCTCCATCATCATCATCTTCCTCATGAACATCCTTTGCTAATATATTTTCAAGTTCACCCACCTTCATCTGTAGAATAATTTTTTCACACTTAAGAGAGTGCTTTTCGCACTGAAAATGACTGATAAGGTCAGCAATCCTTTGATCTACCAGATCATCGTCTCATTCTCAAAATTGATATCTTTTACCCTATCGGATGAAATGAAAAAAAAATTTATCAGTAAAATTGAATTCCTAAAATTAAAAAGAGGCAAATCTGTCAAATTTATCTTACCTTAGGTTTGGAACATTTTGAGAATCGCCTACCAGCATTCAACGGAGTTGTAGAAATTGACCGGCGGCCATGCCGCAATAACAATTCTTTTTCGACCCAAAAGAGGCACTCGACCCTTGACTCATTTTTCTTTAATTGTTTGAGTATTATTTTTCGGAAGTAAAAAATGGGGTTGAAATGTGATCAATTTTTTTTTTGAGATGGCCGGTCAAATGGGTAATTTTAAATGGGTCAAATGAATAAATTTCAACGGAACAAAAAAATATATGGTTAAAATGTGACAAATTTTATATTGAGATGGCCGGTCAAATGGGTAATTTCAAATGGGTCAAACAGGTGATTCAATGGGTCAAAAAAAATGTGGTTAGGGATAGGCCACGTGGACATATTTTAATCTCCTGAACAGCACGAGCTGTCTTCCATCAGCCACTAGTCGCTGATAAACTTCTTTAATGGTCTATAAACCCTGAATCCTAACCCCAACCCTAAACCTTAACTCTGGACATTCAGCATAAATTAATAGACTTCCTTAATGGGCGAGTGTCAACTTTAGGTTGCGTCCTCAACTCTTACTGCGGTCGAGGGTAAACTAATGATCGAGAATTCATTAAAATAAGGATTACACCTTGTTCGACCTTGGTTATTTTGACTTTATAACGTTTAAACATCTTATTAATCATCATGGAACATTTGAAGTTATTATACTTGGCGGTGTATTTCATTCCATTAAGAGTTGGCCATTCTAGAACATGTAACAACTCAAGAAGCGAGACCTCTAAGTATAAGAGTGTTGTCTAGTAAAGTGTTGTCAAAAAGCAATACCTCTAAGTATGAATGTTGTATATTGAATATTGGGATGTAATATCAACATCTGATGATATTAAGTAATGTTGTGATCGATTATAATAGGTAATTAGTCTTCAAATTGTATATATTTCCTTAACATTGTATTGTAGTTATAGTCATTGGCCATATAATAAAAATTGTGTTAACCAATTATAGGCTTAGGTTGATACAATATAATTGATACGTTATACTAATCCATTTTATGCAATTCAAAGTTTGCAACGTATTGAATGAGTACAGCTTTAAGTTATTCACAAATAATAATTATTTTTTGAATTAAGGTAACTAAATTAATACTTACACTAACGAACAACTAATAATCGAAGACCTACCCCCATGCCTGTCCAATTTATGACTGATGTACCGTTCTTAATTCTTTACATTGAAATTCTATTGGTTGATATTTACAATAGATCTATAGACCACCAGTGGGGTAGACTATATACTATGGGTTTATTCAACAACTCATGTGAAATTTTCAATTCATTGTCGGGAAATTCAAACATTTGGAAAGCTGAAATTTACATCCCCTGAGTTGTATGTTTCTATTGGACTCTTTATTTTATTTTGGGGCTTTTTTGCACTTAAGTTTTCTCAAATAGAAAAACAAACAAGGCATAAAAATAAAAAGTAGAGTAGAAAAATTAAAAACATGGCAGAAAAATAAATAGACAAAAAATTAAAATAATTATTTTTATTAAATAACTCCCTTCACAGCAGCATCAATTTTTTTCCATTAACTAAGAAAGAAAAAAATTAAACCGTAGTGGGAGAAGGATCACGGGCAGAGGAATTTCCTGGGCTAACATAGTGGTGAATATTTGCACCAGCCCTACAAAGGAGAATCTGCAACATGCGTGCGATGTGGCGAATGTTCCTCTCTTGCCTCACCCTGTCTTCTTGGATCTCTCGGATGAGCCTATCCAGCGATTCCCTAATGAAAATTGCGCCCATGCTTGGCCTTGGCCTCAGAGGCATTTCCCTGTTAAGTGATTGGGTTGTTTGGAAGAATGATGAATACATTTTTCCATCAGATCTAGTGTATTTATAGGAAGAATTTGACACTAAATGGTGCCTTTCCATATGACTTCTAGTAAATGACATGATTTTTGAGAGTTATGAGAAACGAATTGTTACTTTGAATCGGCATATTCGATATATTTCAATTAATTAAACAACTCTTTTTCATATTGGCTACCAGCGCTTATTCACATTAGACATTAAATTAACTACCTAAACCAGTGGTTGTCAATAGACTACCTAAACCAGCACACCAAGTCTTGGTTAAATTAAAAATATCGCTGGGGTTCGACAATATAACAGTGGTTGAAGATAGAATAAGGGGGTTGATCGTAAAATATTAGTCTATTGGATAAGTTGGCCACATGACTCCTTAAAATAAGGAGGTTGATTCTAGATCATAGGTCTGCAATACACAATGTGGGTGGTTGATTCTAAACAGTAGTCTACGATAGAAGGTCACATGACTCCTTAAAATAAGAGGGTTGATTCTAGATCATAGGTCTACAATAGATAATGTGGGTGGATAATTATAAACAGTAGTCTATGAGATAAGTTGGTCACATGACCCCTTCTTAAAATAAGGGGCTTGTCTCTATATCATAGGTCTACAATAGACAATGCTGGTGGTTGACTATAAAATAATAGTCTATGATGTACAATGCAATAGTTGATAGTAGAAACAACAATGATTAAAAATAACAAGTCTAGAATATTAAAAGATTTAATTATCTTTATTACAACACCAGTAGCTAAAAGATCGAGAATACTGTAACAATACTTTATAAGTCGTTTTCTTGTGGTCAAGTTCTTTGCAAATGGAACATTAATTTTTGACTTTTTTCCTTCCAGAAGAACTAGATTCTAAAATGCTTGGCCATCTCTTAGTCTTTCTTCTACCTTTTATAGGCTCGACATCGGGTGGAAGTATTTTTGTGAATTGAATCTCGTCAGACACCACTCATCTATCTTCTGTAAGGATTATGTGAATGGTTCCTTTATCTGCAGCCAAATATGTTGAAACCTTATAGAACAGAGAGGAGTGCTTGTAAATGGAGGAACCATATCCATCCTCAAAGCTCAATCTCAGTGCTGCCATTGCATGTGGGCAGGGTATTTTTTCCAAATCAAACTAACAACAAGAATATATATTCAAATCCAGATCAACTGCTGCATCCCTGCCATGACCGGTGATGCTAAACTGATTATTCTCTAATTTATGCACCCGAAGCGCATCGCCGACAACCATATTATTCCTAATCTTCTTTTCAGCAGAAGGCATAAAGAGGGTCACAACATTTTTCATTTCAGTACGCCTCTCTTCGAATTTTTCTGCAAACTTTTGAACAATATAATTGAATAGGCCAATGATTGGAAGTCTCTTTGATCCTTAAGCATTGCGTTAAGCGATTCTGCAATGTTTGTTGTCAACATGCAGTATATGTTTCCTGGAAAGAAGTCCCTACTCCACTTTTGGAATCTAATTTCATTCACGAGGCAGTTAGCTACTTTCCTACTTTTATCACGCAACTGCTGAATAATGGTCAAAGAATTGCTCAGTATTGTATGACTGTGCGGCAGAAAAGAAATGCGTAGTAAAAGTTCCACAATGAAACCTCTTGCGCATATTTTCAGCAATGTAACGCGTGCAAAAACCATGATGAGCGGCAGTAAAAACTTTTTTGAAGCCATTCCCAATAGACAAATGCCGATCAGAGATAATGCACAATCCATCACTGTCGTCAACAATGTATCGCAACTGTTCAAAAAAGCAGGTCCAAGAATCATCGTACTCTTTATCAACTAAACAAAACACAATTGGAAAAATGTGGTTCTCTGTATCTTGTGCCACAACAGACAACAAGCAACCTCCATACCTGCTACTCAGAAATATCCCATCAATAGCAACAACCTTTCTAATATGCGCGAATCCCTTAATGAAAGCTCCAACAAATAAGAAAAAATATCTGAAATGCAATTTATTATCAACCTTTAAATCAACAATAATTGATTCATTATAGGACAATATAACATGGCGATACGCTTCCAGCAAAGCATACCCCACTTCCTGAGTACCCTTGATCGTAGACTTAGCTATTTCACCTACTTTCCAACTCCTCCAATAAGTAAGATTTTGGTTAAATATGCAAAAATAGCATCCTTCAGATCTGACGGGGATGGGACTTTGCCATTAACATATCGTTCCTAGTAATATGCACCTAAGGTCTTCGACGATGCGTTAGGATGACAGCTTGATATGTGTTGTACCCTGCATGTGTGCTCGCCGTGGTACTTGATAATATAAAATCTATCGGAACTCTCATACTTTAAAGCGTGTAACTTCCACAAGAAACTCATATCTCGGTATGCCACCAAAGTTAACTTACTGCTACTCTTCTTCATACGAAACGTAAAATGTATTTTTACATAAGCAACCTCCAACTGTTTCATTAGATCCTATTTGTTGTCGAAATATTTTCTAAGGAAAAAACCTGTACCATCAGGGTGGCTGTGTTGTGTAGCTAACGAGTCTACCAAGCCTCCATCTCCAGTTGCCCGGCTGACAATATCTGGGAGCTCTTCCGCTCCATCTGCATCTTTCGGACCGTACGCGTTTATTTCATTGTCACCAAAATCATGCAAGTCATCACTAAATCCACTGAAGCCATCTTTCACCATTCTTTCCTCCTCTACTTCTAAAATTGGTGAGTGTGTTGGTGGTGATGGTGGTGGTGGTGCAGCTGCGACATTTGAACCTTGATGAGACCTTTCAACAGGAACTTCAGCCCCTTCTCAAACTCATTTTCAGCCACAAATATCTTCAAACAAGGCCTCATACCGTCAATTGTAACATCAAAGAGGTAAGGATGCAAATCATTGTCTTTCTTATTGAAGGAATGATGAATTTTGTCCCTCTTTGGTACAGAGCTAAGCATATATGTGATATTCAAATGCCTCGGGGAACATATTAGTTTTTCACATTTCGCCAAGTGTAAAATTGCTAGGTATACAAATAGGTACTATAACCCTTGTATAAGAATTTCAATTCCAAATAGTTGGCCCCTCAACCCATTCACCAGAATATAGACCGCATACTAATAAATAATGTCCCATATGTCTACTGTGAACTAGCGGTCTATTGTACACTAATGGTCGAGCACTATGCGGAAAAATTTGCAGAAACCCAAATTAACTATGACGAAGAAGATGAGATTAAAACACTTACCAGATGAAGGAGTTACACAATATACCACCTAGAATGAATTAACAATTCAATGTACCGCCAATTTCATCCCCAAAATCGACGATCCGAAAAACCCCATTTTGCTATTTCTTCTCTGTAAATTATAAATCAAAAGAATGAAGCTTTGAGAGGAATGAGGAATAAGGGAGACGATCTCTCTGTGTTGAATGCAAGAAAAACAAGCTGCAATGGAGGAATCAACCATGAGAAATAGGGATTGGGATGACAGATAAGGCGGGAAGGGATGAGAATAGTTTATTTTTTTAAAATATGAAAATATTAGAATTATATATATTAGGGATAAAGTGTAATAAGTAAAACTTTAGGGATAAATACTGAACTTTTTCCATTCACTTTATACTCCCACTTAAGCACTAATTAAGTATGAATGTCAATCATACAACAATTAAAACCTGAAGGTCACTTGGCCAATTCAAGTTTAAAAGTAGGTCAGTCACCAAAAAAAGCCATATTCATCGTCTATAATTTGGTTAATCTATATATATATATATATATATATATATATATATATATATATATATATATATATATATATATATAAAAGAAGAAGAAAAGGCCTCCACATTAAGCCAAGTGGCAACCTCACAATAGGCCACTTGGCAATGTTGAACAAAGTTAGTTAATTAGGTAATAATTAATTTTCTTTTTGAATTTAAAATTTAATTTTTTTTAATTATGCGTTATGTGTTGTTAATAATTAGTTACTCTCTTTGAGTTAACAAATTTGGAGTTCTAAAATTATTCTAAAATAAAAAAAAATAAGAAAAATAAAAAGGTCAATTCAAATTAGGGAATAGTTTCTTCCTAAAATTGTAGTCTATATCTATAAAATACTAGAAATATTTTCTTACATGGAAAATAATTTGACTTCGAATTTAAAGATAAAAATATTATTTCGAATTTATAGATAGAAATATTTGAGTTGAGATAAAATAAAATTTCATTTGCTTATGGCAAATAATGCAAAAATAGCAATTATTGAGAATATAAGTAAATTTATGACAAAATAGTAAAATTTACTTATCTGTTTATATTTTTAAAATATAATTTGATTTAAATATGATAGAATTTTTATTATATGTAGAATTCAAAACGAAAAACAAAAACTAATCTATAATATTAATAAAATGAGATTTAAAAAATAAGAATATTTCTAGAATAAGAAAATATAAATCTATGTTATATTAAAAGAGAATTATCATCAAAATATTAAGCCAATTGACAAGTTAATAAAAGTCATATTAGTAAATATATAGTACTAAGTACTTGCTAATTAAATAAAGAATAAATAAGGAACAAACAATCTATCTATCTATATATTATTAAAAGGAGAGAAAAGAGGCTCCACATTAAGCTAAGTGACAACCTCACAATAGGCCACTTGGCAATTTAGGACAAAGTTAGTTAGGGTAGGTAATAATTATTATTTTTTTAATTTAAATTTTTTAAAATTTAAATTATGCATTATGTTTTGTTAATAATTAGTTACTCTCTTTGAATTAACAAAATTAGAGTTTTAAAATTATTCAAAAATAAAAAACGAAAATAAGAAACAAAACTTTCAATTCAAATTGGGGAATAGTTTCTTCCTGCAGTCTATATCTATAAAATACTAGAAATATTTTCTTATATTGAAAATAATTTGATTTCGAATTTAAAGATAAAAATATTATTTTGAATTATAGGTAGAAATATTTGAGTTGAGATAAAATAAAAGTTCATTTGCTTATGGCAAATAATGCAAAAATAGCAATTGTTAAGAATATCAGGAAATTTATGACAAAATAGTAAAATTACTTATTTTATATTTTTAAAACTTCAAAAGTATAATTTGATTTAAATATGATAGTTTTTTGATTATATGTAAAATTCAAAATGAAAAAAAAACTAATATATAATATTAATAAATGAGATTTAAAAATAAGAATATTTCTAGAGTAAGAATATATATATATATATATATATATATATATATATATATATATATATGTTATATTAAAAGAGAATTATCATCAAATATTAAGCCAATTGACAAGTTAATAAAAGTCATATTAGTAAATGTATAGTACTAAGTACGTGCTAATTCAATAAAGAATAAACAAGGAACAAAAAATTTATTTAATTACTATATGATGTGTATCCTTTGATTTTGTATAGCTTTTGTTATATTTGTATACACTACAATAAATAAAAAATAACAACTAATATTTATTAAAATAATATGATATATTATATAATAACTTTATAATATTAATATTTTTTTAGATAATGCACGTATCGTGCGGGTACTAACACTTGTTCAAAGTTTATAAGTACTTTTAGTATTTACATAACACAAATAAGCCATATTCGTCGTCTAGTTAAATAGAAAAGGTGCTTTATATGTGTTATTTTTCCAAGTATAATCACATAGGCATACGGGAAGGGGGAGAGAAATAGGCAAGAAGATTTGGACTTTCCATTTAACACGATGAAGAATGAGTACTTCTAGCAAGTGAGCAATATCCCAATCCCTATGCGGCTGTGCGACTGATGAAAGGGAATGAGGAGTGGTCGGCTTAGTGGGGAATTAGGATGGAATCTTATATTTCCTCGATTGAGGAATATATTCGGACAGTATGCATCCACCAAGGCTGTTTGAGATCTTCAAGTAGCGTAATGTGGTGCAGTGAAACAAACTTCCATGCTCTCGACTTCAAATTAAGTGCGGCTTTCTTTTATAATCTGCCATATACAACATAAATTTGGATTAATTGGACTACTGAGTTTCGAATATTGAATTGTTAAAAAAAATTTATCTTGTTCTTATTGCTTCTTGTTGTCGTTATTTTTATCATCCGTTCTCCGGTCAAAAGTATATTGAAAATATTCTCTTTATCCTTCTAGGGTAGAGGTAAGGCATCGTATATTTTATACTTGTAAGAAAATTCTGGACTTGTTGTTGGTTGTTGTCATTGAATTGTTAAGAAAAAGAAGTCGTCTTTGAGCCTTTGACTGATCACTATCAACTTTTGTAATTTGCATATTGCACTTAATTGGACTATATCTTCTGTTACCTCTTTGTGAAAAGTGACAATGATATATTTGTACCTCTCAGCTAAACTAAATTAAATATTTATTTTAACAAGAAGGTTAGTCCTGACTCCTGAATAAGTCGTCCTCATCTTTAACTTACGAATGGAAGGTTTCACGCTAAGAGTATATAAAGAATTATTGCTAAATTCTTTGAATGATAGGAGAGTAAAGAGTGTAAATTTGACTACTTAGTTTCTTAGTTAAATAATATCCTTTCTAAGATAAGTTAAATAATGTTCTTTTTATATCACCGTAATTTAGGTCAATTCACTTTCTTTTTCCCTCCATCACATGTCCCGAATTTTTCATTTGAAATGAAGCCATGTTTACGACAAAGATAATTGCTGAAATATGCAACATTCTATCTTTGCTCCGTGACCTGATATACTAATATGTCAAATGAGGGAGGAGGG
>MCJB01026593.1:4540-35483 GCA_002018475.1 Nicotiana obtusifolia | reverse complement strand
AGGGAGGAGGGGTGGGGTGGGGGGGGGGACAAAAATAGTAATTCTTTATGTCTATGGATCTTTAAGTAAATATTTGAGCACCTTTAGTCTTCTATGTTTGATAAAATGATTATTTTTTACTTTTGTTACATTTAAACCACGCGACAATACTAATTTGTGAAATTGGATCATGAGAAACACATGATCTATTATTCTTTATGTCTCAATTTATGTGATATTTTTTTTAAGTTAATCTCAAAAAGAATATTAATTTTTTATTTAAAAATATTTTAGTTTTAGAATTTCTATTTTATCCCCGATAAATATTTATAATTTATTTTAGATAATAAATTTTATAGTTTTTCTTTCTATCTTAAACTTGATGACGAGTAAGAGTGGCTATTGGTCCGGTTCACACCGGACCGGACCGGTTACGGACCGAAATCCGACCCGGACTGATGTGAACTGGACCTTTTAAGGGGGGGTGGAGCTGGTCCCGGTAGCGGGACGGTTTAAGGGTTTGAAACCGGATGAACCGAAAAAAATGGCCCGGAACCGGCCGGTACTGGATCGGACTGGACCGAAAAAAAAAACGGCGGATTCAAAAACTAGCCGTTGGCCAACGGCGCTATTGAGCAAATAGTCGTCGCCCAACGGCCAAAAACGGTCATTTTACCCCATAACCACCCCTAACTATTTTTTCCTATAAATACCCCATTATTTCATCATATTTTTCACACAAATCATCCAATTCTCTCTAATTCTCTACAATATTGCTATTTTGCTACTTTGGCTATTTGTGTAAATTATACAATTTTGATTCTTTATCAAGTTTTAATTGGAGTTGCTATCAAGTGAAGGTCCAAGTATCAACTTCACCTCAATTATATAGTTATATTTGATTGGTCGTTCCCACTTCTACTCTTTTATTATATTTTTGTCATATATTTATTTTATTTGCTATAATTATGTCTCAAAGAGGTTCAATTGGAACTAGTTGTGGGGGGCGGGCACGTGGTCGTTGGGGAAATAGAGGTAAAGGAATTACTGGTAGTTCTAGTCAACACATAGATGAAAATCAATATTATCATGATTTAGCTCTAATGATCCACTTGATTCACAACACGTAGAAGCGCAATATAATTATGAAATTGGGGTTAATTTAGAAGAACCACATGAATTTCAAGCTAGTCCACCTGAAGTTCAATCCGACTTGCCTCCTGTACCTCCCACTAGAGCCCCGTTAAACGTAAGAAAAGATCTGAGGTGTGGGAATTTGTACAAAAGAAAGTTGAAAATCAGACTGCTGTTTGTGGTCTTTGTGGAATGGTGTGAGTTTTCAAAACTGGGGGTAATGAAGGTGGGACGGGTAAAATTAGGACTCATTTAAGAAATAAACATCCTAAGGAATGGTCAATGCGGGCGGGGGGTATTTATTTTGGAACTGAACATGGGAGATAGCACATGATGAATCCTCGGGTATCCAATCTAAAATTAATCAAACAATAGGAGGGATTCTTAGTTACGATAAACAAAGGGATAGGAAAAATATTGCTAAACTAGTTGCGGTAGAGGGTTTACCTTATAATTTTTCTTCTTCTACTGATTTTGTTAGTTATATTCAAGCTACATATAATCCTTCTTTTAAAGGTTTTCCAAGAACAACTGTTAAAAATGATATTATTAAATTTAAAAACGAATATAGAGATTATTTGCGATATTTATTTGATCACTTTGACACTAGAGTATGCCTTACTACTGATATGGGTCGTTCTACAAATAATTATGATTATATTACAATTACTGTTCATTGGATAGATCTTGATTGGGTCTTTCAAAAACGTATTATTGCATATAACGTTGTTGATGAACCACACACGGGAAATTATATTTCCAAAACAGTTTCATCAATTTATCATGCATATTGTTTATCTAACAAAGTTTTTGGTATTACAGTAGATAATGCTACAAACAACACAGAAGCACTTAGGAACTTGAGACCTATTTTAAACCCCTTTTTTGAGAAATTTTTTCATGTTAGATGTGCATGTCATATTTCCAATTTAGTAGTCAAAGATGGTTTTGACTTATTTAACCACATTATTGAAAAGGTTAAAGTAGCTATTGCCTTTATATTTAGAAATAAAAATCAAGAAAGAAAAAAAGAATGGGAAAGAAAATGTATAGAATTAGGAATGTCGATTAACAGAGTCCCAAAAGAAGTTTGTACTAGGTGGAACACTTTATATGAAGCAGTAACTGTTGCTTATGAATATAGAGAGCCTATTACTCAAATGTATAATAAATATTTTATGGAACTTTATCACCTTAAGGAGGACGATTGGAACCTTGTTCAACATCTCCTCCAGTTTTTAGAAAAATTCTATTATGTTACTTTAGAATTTTCTGGATAATATTATCCAACTACTCCTACCATGTTATATTATATAGCTGAAATATTTGAATTATTAAAATTATATAGGCAATACAAAGAATAAAAAATGACTGTAGAGGCTATGATTGAAAAATTTTAAAAATATTTTTTTCTAGTTCCCCAACTTTTTTACATTGCTTTTGTGTTGCATCCTGCATTTAAACTTAAGTTAATTGAACGACTTGTTCGGGAAATATATGCAAATTTAGATATTACACTTGTTGAAATTGCGACTAATAACTACCCTAGTGTAGAACATGCTTGTGCTAAAATTTATACAGATACCATGGTTGTTTTCGCAAAGTATAGAGCTTGGGCAGAGACTGCTGCACCAACTGCACCAATACTGTCAACCGGTGAAAGTTCTTCTTCTCAAATAGGAAAAAGGCATGCGGGGATGAGCACTTTTGGAGGACTTAATCAAAAGTTGCTTTCAGAACAAGACGAGTACGGGGAGGAATACAGCAAGTTCCAAATCTACTTACTCCAATATCCGAAGAAACTTACAAGTTTTGGAACTGACGATTTGTTGGATTATTGGAAGAGTCAAGAAGCGCAATTTCCCATACTTGCAAAAATGGCCCGCGAGATATTAACAATTCAAGCTTCATCAGTTGCGTCGGAGAGCGCTTTCAGTCAAGGAAGATTTCAAATTGGAGATCACACACATTCGTTGAGAGAAGAGGCAATGGAGACAGGAGTTCTATTCAGGGATTGGATCAGAGCAGAGCGAAGAAACTTTGGAATACCAAAACTTTCACAGAAAAAAGACAGAACGTATCTGGATTAAATTTTGAGCGACGGAACAAGTGAAGAAGGGAGTCAAATAGCCAATGAAGTGGAAGATGAAGACGAACAAGACGAAGACGATGAACCAGAACAACAACAAACAGTTCCTAAGGAAAAAGCCTACGGCTATCTTAAAAAAATTAGCCAGTATGTTTAAAAGAATGTAATTTCTACATTAGAATACATATTAATAAAATTGCTCCAAATCTTGGAATTCCATCACAAGTTCACAACTCTTGTCTTCTTATTTTTTATTTTTTAAATTTATTCCTTGCGCAAAAATACTACAATTAATTACTAGTTTCTGATTGATTCAAATTTCAAGGTTTGAATCTAATTATAAACTTTGAAACTAATTCAAAGTTTGAAAGAATATTATTATAAGTTTTTTAATTCTAATTTTTAACTTTGAAACATACTAAACATTTCAAATATATAAACAAAGTTAGTAATATTTTGTTGTTATATTTTCAAAAACTTAAAATTATCTATCACTACAAAGTTTATGTCTTCTTATTTTTTATTTTTTAAATTTATTCCTTGCGCAAAATTACTATAATTAATTATTAGTTTCTAATTGATTCAAATTTCAAGGTTTGAATCTAATTATAAACTTTGAAACTAATTCAAAGTTTGAAAAATATTATTATAAATTTTTTAATTCTAAGTTTTTTAATTCTAAGGTAGAGAAATTCAAACAGATTGAACCATTAAACATGTTAACTATATAGAACATAGGCAGTAAACAATTTGTTCTCACTCGTAATTTTAATTTAAAATTACAGGGGTATTTGAACATACCTATATAGCAGCAAACAAATCCTAAAAGAGCCAAGTAAATCTGACAGAGAAACAGCAGCAAGCAAACAGTAATCCACAGCTCGATGCACTTTGAAATCCAGAAAATGCAAGAGAGGACTTAGTAATCACTCAAAGTCTACTATTTTTTTTTAGAACTTTTGTTTTCTTTTTCTTTCAAATTGGAATTGTGAGTGCAGTGAAGAGCAGAATGTAGGGGAGTCTGTGTGTGATAATGTATATCTGTGTGTGTGAATTTTATGAATATGCTTTCGTATATATATCCCCCAGCAAAACTAATCAGAGAATATATTCTCCAATCCGTTTGTTGTGCATGTGAGCAAAAAGCATCTTTTCTAACAGATTTCAGTTACTTCTTCTCAAATTGTCTCTTTTAGCCCGATTTTTCCAGTTTTATTTATTTATTTTGCAATTGAGGACCTCCTAGAAACTTCTGAATCTGTTAGTTTGTTACTGACAGATTCCTTCTTATATATTACCTAAATTAACCCCCAAATATTCTGATTTTACTATGTTAAACCTTACAGGTCGAGTCGACCCGACTCCAAACAAGACCCAGCCCAATTCCGACCCTGTTTCTTTTTTGGGCTTTGATTTTTAGAAGCCCAGATTTTATCCATGGCCTTTTCAAAGAGTCTTAATGGCTCGGCCCATTTAAAACCAAAACAGTGAAACAACAAAGAAACAGAAACGGATCAAAACTGGAAAACTAAAGAAAGGGGTAGAAGATGAGAAACACTAAAAAAATAATTAAACAGAAAACAAAAATGAAAAAGAGAGAAACAGAAAATACCTCGGACTAAAGCATCTTCGAAATTTTGATTTTTTCAGCCAAGATTGACCTTAACCGTGTGCTCTTGTTAAGAACACACGATTAAAGTCCATCTTGACTTTAAATCTGCTCAAAAAGCTTCGATTTCAGAGGTTTTGAACTTTAGGGTTTCATTTTGCAATTTGAAATCGAAGGGATTTCAGGGGGTTTTGGATGAAACAGGGTAGGGATTTGGGATGAGGGGATGATGACGGTCATCGGGTGTGATTTGGGGTGGATTTGGGAGTGATTCCAGTGGTAGACCACCGGATTTTCAGTGGATTTTGGGGCGGCTAGGGTTAGGGTTTTCAGAGAAGGGGTCGTTTGGAAGATGAAGAAATGGTGTAAGGGGGTCGGTTCCGACCATTATATAGGTGGGAGCCGTTGGATCATCTGAGATCAACGGCTCAGATCAATTGCTTACCCAAACGACGTCGTTTAAATTTTAGGGGGAATTGGGTTTTGGGCTGGCCCGGTTGATTTCAACTTGGGCTCAGTTTAAGTTTTAAAAATATAAGCCCAGTCTGATTTCTTTATCTTTTTTTTGTTCTCCAATTTCTTTTAATTATTTTCTCCTTTATTATTTTTAAAATCAAGAATGCTAATAATTTAACATACTAAATTATCTAAATGTGAATTTAAACTACTTAACTAATTATAAAAATTATAATAACACCTAATTCTAAGAGTTAAAGAATAAAAATTAAGAAAAGTGTGAAAATGAACTATTTTTGTGATTTTCAATTCTATGAAACAAACAATTACTAATTTAATCTCAAAAAAATGTACGAACAAATCCTAAATGCAATGAATGATATTTTTGGTATTTTCATGATTTAATTAATTAAAATTAAACAGGCAAGAAAAATGCAAGTAATTCAAAATCTAATAAAACTCCTAAAGTAGCAAATAATAATTAAAAAACTATTTTGATTTTATGGGAGTATTTTGGGTATGGCAAAAATCACGTACTCACAGCTGCCCCTCTTTGCTCGGAGACACGAAGGGTTTTCGGGCAAAGATAAAATGAGCAATTCTGCGGGATTTTTGCTTATCCGAACTCCATGAGAAGCATTTTTGAAAAGAGTCTGACCGAACCTTGCTTCAAAGGTTACCTACATATCCTTGGCTACAAAGGAATCAGGTCAGTGTAGTTCTGGAAGTTTTGGTAGCTGGGACTACCAGGAAGTTGTGTTTTCTGCTGTTGCTGCTGCTGTTACTGCTTGCTGCGCTCCTTATTATACAAAAATGAAAAAATAAAAAGCTAAACTAGCTACGTCCATCAGCTATGAGTTACAAGATTCCTATCTACAAATTTCTTGAAGCTTGATCTTGAGTCTTAGCTGGTTTTTGACGCAGACTTCGATCCGAATCTCAACGCTCGTCAGTTGTAAGTGCTGGTTCTTTCTTCAATTTCTGAATCAGGGCGGGAAATGCGAAGCTTATGACTTCCACCAAATTTTGAGCATATCGCGTCCTCGTCTATTGCAGCATTTGAGCTTGCTTCCCTTTGTTTTTTTCTTCTTTTCTTTATTCTGGATTGAGACCCATTCTTTTGGTCATCTCGAACCCTGTGCCTCGAGGGAAAACCTGCTCAGACACCAAACCAAATCAAGCGAACAAAATTATCCTGCCCCAGTTCCATTGGAAAAAAATTGTGACTTATTTGTAACTAAAAGCCAAACTATTTGTCTATTGAAAACAGTAAAATAAAGGAAGGATTGCCAGGTTATGCTGGGAAGCCGACCGAGTTATGCTGGAAAAAGAAAAGTTCCCGGGTTATGCCGAGGATGTTATCGGTCGATTCTATTGGGGAAAAGAAAAGAGGCCGGGATAAAAGAAAACTGCGATCTTTGGGTTATGCCAAAGAAGTCCACGGGTTATACCGGGGAGTCCACAGGTTATGCCGGGGAAAAGGAAGACAAAGATCTTTGGGTTTTGCCAAAGAGGTCCACGGGTTATGCCGGGGAGTCCACGGGTTATGCCGAGATAAAAGAAAACTGAGTCTTTGGGATATACCAAAGATTCCACGGGTTATGCCGGGGAATCCACGGGTTATGCCAGGGATGAAAGAAAAGATCTTTGGGTTATGCCAAAGAGGTCCGCGGGTTATGCCGAGGATGAAAGAAAAGATCTTTTGGTTATGCCAAAGAGGTCCACGGGTTATGCCGGGGATGAAAGAAAAGATATTTGGGTTATGCCAAAGAAGTCCACGGGTTATGCCGGGGATGAAAGAAAAGACAAAGGTCTTTGGGTTATGCCAAAGAAATCCGCGGGTTATGCCGGGGAGTCCACGGGTTATGCCGGGATAAAAGAATGACTAAGTCTTTGAGTTATGCCAAAAAAGTTCAAAATAATGCAGGAAAGAGTTTGGAGGAGACTTCCCTCTGATTATTGCTACAAAGTTGTTTTTAGCCTTTGTGCAGTTTCTTTCTGGTTGCACCTGCTTCTTGCGGGGTTGCTTTGGATCGCACCAATTTCCTGTTTTCAAAACAAAAGCAATTGTTAGTTTGAAACGGTGATTGGTTTTGTGGCCTTGATGATTCTGATCACTTGATCCTGGCCCAAATTTTGGCGAGAACCTTCATTTTTTGCTTGATTTTCTGAAAGTTGATTTCTTTCTTGAACCGAGGGACTCAGTTTTTGTGAATTTGTTGTGACAGCTTGCCCATATAGGACTTTGTCTTTTCACTTTTTCTTGCCTCTGGGGCTTTTGCTTTTGGCTTTCTTTTCATTTTTCACAACTTTGGGGTTTCAGAGCATCAGCCATCATGGCCAGTCGGGGTCGACTTGATGCACTCACTGAGGCTGGTACTTCTTTTGGATCTGGCTTTTATTAAGCGGGACCCTATAAAATCAATCTCGACACCTTTTATTTGTATTAGTTTCGGAAGCATAATTAGACCGAAAGGGATTCAAAGAAAAGTAAACAAAAGGCGAGAGAATGAATTTAGGAAAGTGTCCCTTTCGGGGAAGAGAGAAGGACTTATCTGGGGTGCATGCAGACTTCGCATAGGCATGACATGCTTCTTGGACTGGATGCCCGATCTGCGTAACTATCCAACTTCTCATGAACCCATCACGATCCGTATTCTGAGAACGAGAAACCTTGCCAGGACTCTTTCAGTACCAATAGTGGCGAGGATTCCTGCTTTTCGATCAACGGCGCCCTTTGCCGGTTTTCACCAATTGACCTCTCTCATTTGTCTTCTCACCGTCGCCTTATAGTTCTCTTTGCGAGTTTTCACTAATAAGACTCTCTCATTTTTAGTTTCTCTGCTTACATCGCCTTACGGTGCCCCGTGTGAGTTTTCACCAATAAGACTCTCTCATTTTATTTCTCTCATTTTGAATGCATTCTCTGATTTTGGAAACCTTTCACCGATTGATCGGAAGGACTTGAACAGGATTTGGTAAAGAGAGTTTTGCTTGGATTACAACTTTGGAACCTTTCAGGCGAAACACCGCCGAACCGTTATAACATCTGCCCCAGTTTCACTGTCGGGGAAATTTGGATTTTTATTTTAGTGTGACTGAACCTCAGGGAGAGGCTGCCTATGTATCCTTTCGAAATCAAGTCAAACGTAGTTCAGACTACATTGTCTTTGGATTTTTGTTTGTTTTTGTTTTGTTTTCTTTTTCTTTTCTTTTCTTTTTCTTTTCCTTTTTCTTTTTCTTTTTCTTTTCTTTTCTTTTTCTTTTTCTTTTCTTTTCTTTTTCTTTTCTCTTTCTTTTCTTTTCTTTTTATTTATTTATTTTTTTTCAACTAAACTTTTCAATGGTGTTTTCAAGTTCCAAAGAGGGTAATCAAATAAGAATAACCGGCTCAAAGGTTTAGTAAAAGATTGAAGTTTTTGGGGTAGCGAGAATGAAAGCCTTCGTCATCCCAAGATTATACATAGTACCTTTTGACTGCATCCGCATTCACTGATGCTTCGGGATCATTTCCATCAATATCTCCCAAGTATAGTGCTCCTCTTGGCAATATCTTTCTGATGATATATGGGCCTTTCCAATTTGGAGCAAATTTTCCTTTTGCTTCCTGATGATGGGGAAGAATACGCCTTAAATCGAGTTGCCCCACTTCAAAATTTCTGGGCCGTACTTTATTATTGTAAGCACGGGCCATTCTTTGTTGGTACAATTGCCCGTGGCAAACTGCGGCCATCCGCTTTTCATCAATCCAGGTTAACTGTTCCAGGCGGGTTTTGACCCACTCACTATCTTCAATTTTAGCTTCAACAATGATCCGAAGTGAAGGAATTTCAACTTCCGCAGGTATCACGGCTTCAGTGCAATAAACTAAAAGATGTGGGGTTACTCCAATCGATGTGCGCATAGGAGTGCAGTACCCTAACAATGCAAACGGCAACTTTTCATGCCATTGCCTGGAACTTTGAACCATTTTCCTCAAAATCTTTTTGATGTTCTTGTTTACTGCTTCCACGGCACCATTGGCTTTGGGCCGATATGGAGTAGAGTTCCTATGCGTTATCTTGAATTGCTCGCATATTTCTCTCATCAAATGACTATTCAGGTTTACAGCATTATTTGTGATGATGGTCGCAGGGATAGCAAAACGGCAGATAAGATTGGAATGCACAAAATCCACCACAGCTTTCTTGATAACAGATTTGAGAGTAATTGCTTCAACCCATTTCGTGAAGTACCAGCCTCATCATATTCCGGTCCTTAGTTCATTACTTCACAGTTAGAGAGCGTGTTTGGATCTGGGCTTGAAGTCCGCAAGCATGTCATGTTATTTAAAGCCGCATTATTAGAACTGAAAAGAAGAAAGAAAAATAAAATAAAATAACAAAATCAAAAGAGATGAACAATGAAATATTGGTTTCATTTTATTGAATTTTGAAGATAAAAAGGTTTACACTAGGAATGAAAAGACAAGAAACTAAGGACAGGAAACTAAAGAAACATCCGAGTTACACCCTGAAATAACTCGTGATGTAGAGAAAGTGGCCAGACAGGTCTACCGGGACTCCCGCCTGATCGGGAATGGCGTAGCCTTCCAATTTTGCAGCTTGGCCTTGGGTCCCATGTATAGCACCTCAGCGGTGCTTGAGCCTTCCCCTGGCTAGACCATGTGGGTTTCATACAGCATCTGTTTCATAGCCCCACATATTTCTTCAATTTCTTCGGCCGTAAAGGCTTCATCTTCATCCTCTTCACTGTACTTAGGCTTGACAAATGTTTTATACAGCTGCGGAATCGGCTGATTCCAGACCCACCCATCATTCTTCCTTTTCTTTGCCAATTTTATATCAGCTGGCGTGGGTCGGAAGCCTAACCTAAAGAATCCCTCGCTGGCAGTCGAGGTGATGGGTTCAGCTGTTCCTTGTAGTGATTTCCCGAGCCCTTTCCCAGGTTGGTAGACCATAATTGATGCGTTTGAAAGGAAGGGTTGGGGGCAAGGGTTTCCCTCTTCGCATTGGTCTGCGACCACAATTTCAAAAGCTTGATAGATTATATGTTCACTTCCTTCCCTTGCTTCAAGGCATGGGATTGATGGATCCCGATAAATTGATTGTTCATCTTCTCCATGAACCACAATCTCCTGGTTTTCATATTCAAAGTTTACCATCTGGTGGAGAGTGGAAGGCACGGCTCCTGCCGCATGGATCCACGACTGTCCCAAGAGAAAATTGTAGGAAGTGTCCATATCCAGAACCTGAAAGGTTACTTCGAAGTCGACCGGACCAATAGTCAGGACCAGGTCAATTTCTGCGATAATATCCCTCTTCAAGCCATCGAAAGCACGTACGCACACATCATTAGGTCTGATTTTCTTGGTGCAGATTTCCATGCGCTGTAGGGTTGAGAGCGGGTAAATATCTACCCCAGAACCTCCATCCAGCATGACTCTTTTTACATAATACCCTTCACATTTGACTGTCAGGTGAAGGGCTTTATTGTGTGCAGCCCCTTCCGGGGGCAAATCATTTATGCTGAAGGAAATTTGGTTGATTACAAAGAATCTTCCTTCCATCCTCTCCAATTGTTCTACCGTAGTTTCAATAGGCACATATGCTTCATTGAGGGTTTTGATTAAAACCTTTTGATGCTCAGTTGAGCTCATCAACAGAGATAGAAGAGAGACTTGAGCGGGAGACTTTCGAAGTTGATCAATTACTTCGTAGTCTGCCATTTTCATTTTCTGGAAGAAGGCTTCCGCTTCTTTGGGGCTTACCGGTTTCTTGGATGGGAAGGGTTTCTTTGTAGCGTTATTTACTTCCCCCAAATTGAGATACCTCTTAGCCAGGTTGTCTTCCTGGATTTCCCCCGAGATCTCTTTGCCTTTGTATATCACTACCGTCTTGTTGTAGTTCCATGGCACGGTAGTGGGGTCTGTCATGGGCCTTTGTGGCGCGCGACCGATAACCACGGGCTCATTCAGCCTTGGTGGACATACCGGTCCCCGTACCACGTAGGTCCCCTTTTGCACATACATTTGAGCTTTTTGCTTGTTTAATTCAAATCTCTTGGGGGACTTAATGGCATTTGTTCTTTCTTGCGCCCTCGAGGGACATAAAGAATGGAATCTTTAGAGGACATTGCCCCGGTTTCAGCCTTTACCTTCTCTTCCGCTTTCTGAGGAACAGTTTTGCTCTTCTTCTCTGTTCTATCTTGTTTTGGGATAGCTTTTGGCTTTGTTTCTTTGTTGGCTATGGCGATGATGGCTTTCAAGGCTGGGTCAAATTCCCTGTCTTCACAAATCATTCCAATGACCGGCCCATTGTTGTGAGCCGGTAGTGGATTATTGGTTACATTGGGAATATCCTCGTCCCTCAGCATTATTATTTTTTGTTCAATTAAATCTTCCACCGCTCTTTTTAATGTCCAACAATTCTCCGTGTCATACCCTTCTGCTCCTGAGTGATATGCACATCGGGTGCCCCGTTGGTAAGAGGGTGACTCAGGGTTTTGCCTATTTGGGGGTACAGGCTGTAGCAAACCCATTTGAACCAACTTCGGGAACAAACTTGAATATGATTCACAATGGGTGTAAAGTTCGTTTTCCTCGGCGGCTCCCGGACACGGAAGTTAATTTACGGAGGTCGGGGACTGTAGTAGCCTTGGTACGGAGGTTGATTTCTGGGAGGTGGAGCTCTATTTTGGTTAAATTGTTGTTGGGACCTGCCATATGGCTGGGCATTCATCACTGCATATGGTGGATGAGCATAGGCTATATCCTGGTGAGGGTAGTAGTGTTGTGGGGCCCTTCCAGAGAAAAGAGGTCTCGGTGAACGGGGCTTTCTTGCACTTGAAGCAGCCATTGACGATTCTTCTTTGTTCTTTCGATTGGCTAATCCTCCAGACCCGCCTTGGATGGCTTGGGAGGTAGCTCTGATGGCGGATTGACTCAAAATCCGTCCTGTTTTTAAATCGTTTTCGACCATTTCTCCGATTTTTATGGCCTCAGCAAACGGCTTACCCATTGCTGACATCATATTTTGATAATAATCAGCTTCTTGTGCCTGAAGGAAGCCCATGACCATTTCAACTTCGTCCATCGGAGGTTTCACCCTCGACGCCTGCGTGTCACGCCATTTGACGGCGTACTCCCTGAAGCTTTCGGAGGCTTTTTTCTTTAAATTTGCTAAGGAATTTCTGTCCGGAGTAATGTCAATATTGTACTGGAAATGCCAGACGAAATCCCTTTCCAAATCGTCCCAAGTATGCCAACGGGATATTTCCTGGTCCATGTACCACGTGGAAGCGATACCGACCAAACTCTCCCCAAAGTAAGCCATGAGGAGCTCTTCTTTTCCGCCAGCTCCCCTTAGCTTATTGCAATACTTTTTGAGATGGGTGATGGGATCCTCGTGCCCATCATATTTCTCAAACTTCTGGGTTTTAAAACCCAACGGTAGATGCACATGAGGAAACATACATAGATCGGCGTACGATACACTTTTCTGTCCACTCAAACCTTGTATATTTTTTAGACTTTGCTTGAGACTTCTCATCTTTCTAGAAATCTCATCCTGCTCAGGAGTTTTTACATTTGTCTCCTGCCCTGAGGTAAACTCGTACCTAGGCAGTTGAGGATAAGCCGTTGCAGCGAACTGGGCTGATTCCATCGAGAAAGGCTGTGCTTGATATGTAAAAGGGGAAGGATTGAAGCTAGGCCTGGGCAAGGCGGGTTGTGTCGTGGCTGAGCAAGGCGGTGCAGTAAATATGTTTGAAGCTGCACCACAAATTGACGCCTGGGGGCGATCCTTGGAGGGTGTTCCCACAAAATTAGCAGTGATGGTAGGGTAACCCAGTGGGTAGCTTATCGGGATGTTGGAAGTCCCACTGGCCTGGGAAAAAGCTCGGGGAATCCGGGAATTGCATTTGGTGGTTCCTTTCCATTTGTCCAGGCGTCCCACATTTCCATCATGCGGAGACGCAATAATCTGTTTTCTTCGGCAGCTGCCGATTCTGGAACCAAGATGCCCGAGATTGGATTTTCCTCTGCAATTGGAACTGTCAGCAAAGTTATCTCAGAAGCCATTTCGACGCTTCCTTTTGATCTTGTGAAGTATCGATGCGACGCCAGGTTACCACAAAACCAATCACCTTACTTGTAGAACCTAAGCTTAACAGCAAACCGGTTAGTTTGGAGCAAATAACACATAGGTAATCGCACGTTGGGGTGTGATGCACCTAAGCAGTTAAATGTGTTTCTATAAGTTTCACAACGGTTGCACGTTTCATCCCGGCTTTGCCTACTTCCCCCAAAAGTTCTTTTTTTTTCACTTTTCGATTTTCACTCTTTTCTTTCCATCCCGTTCTTGCTCTCTCTCTCTTTTTTTTTTTTAAATAACGGGGATTGCGTAATTCCGGAGAGATAAATGTAAAAATAAAGAAACAATTTTGGGAATTTTTGATTTCCATTAAATAAACTCTTCTATTACAGACTCAATTCTTAAAGAAAACTGCAACAGACTTGAAACAATTCTTGAAATAAAAACTAGGTTATAGATTTGATAAATGTAAAATCAGGAATACATTAATGCTTCAGTTCCTGGGGCCCGTGGGACATTGTTCGGTCTTGCCACGGGCCTGTGTGCAAGATTCCCCTGGAGCCGCTCCAAATCACTCATTATTTGGCGGACAAATATCATTACCGAGGCAAAGAAGGTGGTTTGAGTCATATCTTCGCATGCTTGGCATTTTGCGACAATATAGTCGGCAATGGCTTTGACCTTTTCTCGGACAACACCCTTTTCTTGAAGCAAGCGCCCTATTTGTTGATCTCGGGCTTTTAGCACCTGAGTGTCACGACGGCTCTGATTTTGTAACCGTTGCATATCCTGCTCCATTCGGGCCATCAGATCATAGCAGTGCTCCCTATCAGCTTTAAAGTTCCGGGCCTGTTTGTCTGCCTTATTTTCAAGATTAGTTATCTTTCTCTGCAGATCAGTGATTGTCCCTTCATATTTTCTCTTTATTTGCCGAACAAATTGTGCCCGCCCTTCTGCCATTTTTTGCCAATTGTTCTCGAATTTTTGCTTGATTTGCCTCGGACTTTTCTAGATTGTCTTGACATTCAAGCACTTTCTTTCTCAAACTGCTTATAAGCTTTCCATCCGCTTGGCTTCTTTCCTGATTTCTGGCAGCTATTTTCAGTTGCTGGATTTGAGCTTTGAGGGCTTCATTTTCTTGAGTCAGCTTTTTCTTTTCACCCTCATCTGCAGCGGCTTGCAAACCATTCTCGAAATGAAGGTCCCTGACTTGCTTTTCCAGCTTGCTTATGGTAGCCGGGTATTCATTTTCTTTGGCCAACCAATCCCACTGTGCTTGTGACTCCTCGATGAATTCTTGAAGATGGGGTCTTTTGGCCGGTCGTCTAGACTCGACTTCCTTTTTGTACCAAGCAAGATAGCCAGGTGAGACTTCACCTCCGGACATGTCACGCACACAAGTATTTGCCGGCAGGTATTGGCATTCACTCCAAATCTGACGAACCACCTTTTCAGGGAACCGTTCATCAGCGCAGATCTCAATTACATGGCGGCTAAGATCTTCATCTTTAGGCACCATTTGGCATCTTCCCAACTGTCTCAAGACCCGACATGGGGCATAGGGATGGATACTTTTAATACCCATCAGGAGAAAGTGAGGCCCAGTAGCTGGCATATATATGACTTCGTCAACAGGAAAACAGCCAAGCATCCATTTTATCTGTTCCGCAGTTTTGGAGCGAAGATGGGATATCCACTCTGCGACCCCTTCAGGCATGCTAAAACCCTCAACCCTTGCATAGAATTCCGCTATGCAGCTCTTTTCTGTCAATGCGTATCTCATGTATCGAGGACGCTGACATAAATGTTCAATCATCCATATTTGTAACAAAAGGTTGCACCCCTAAAAAAAGTCTCCTCCGGCTTTGCAGGCTGTGAGAGCTCGAAAGATTTCAGACACTATCGTGGGCGCGAGGATGCTTTTGGTCTGAGTGAGTAAAGTGCTGACGACCCCAGCTATCCGTATATTAATGTTTCCGTCTTTTCTGGGGAACACTAGGAGACCCAAAAATACTACCATGAAAGCGAAGCACCTGTTCTCTTCCCATTTTAATCGGTTTCCTTTACTGCAGGTCTTGCTTTCCGGATTGTTAAAGCCCCCTATATGCCCGTAGCGCTGATATATGAATTGCAGAGTAGAGAAGCTGTCTTCCAAATCCGGATTTTGGACCCCCCGCTTATTTTCAGCATATCTAGGAATTTGTGTGGAGTGACGGCTCTTGGAGCAACCAAATACCCATGCCTCAACAGAGTTTCATTTTTCCCAATATACCCGGTTATTTCTTCCAAAGTGGGTGTAAGCTCAAAGTCTGAGAAATGAAACACATTATGGGCTGGGTCCTAGAATGTAACCAAGGCCTTTATGATATCTCCTCTGGGCCTGATCATTAACAAGTCGGTGAGACCACCCAAATACAATTTAACCGTATTTGCCCTGATTCACCCAGATCTTTCCACCACATCTGCAGCTCCAAAGGAATCTTAGTCAATATCTCCATCGGTGATTTTGATTCGTGCTCGTTCTGCACATTTAAATTAAGGTGATTGATTTAAAACCAGCAAATTTTTCAAAAAAAGTTGATCTTGCACACATTTAAATAAACGGCTACTTTTGCAAATACGGCCCTTCAGCACTTCAAAAGGGAAGATTTTAGGGTTGTGCTTGCTAGGTAGCCAAAAATTGAAATAGGTGATCGTTTTTGCAAAAACAGCCTTCCGGCGTCCTTTTGGAGATATTTGGGCTATTTATGCAAGGACGACACTACCTAGCCACTTTCATTTTCAATTTCAAAATTTTCTAAAATAAAATACTTAAAAGAAGAAAGGGTATTTTTTTTTATTCGCAAGAAAAACTACTTTGGGAATTTTTCAAAAGTAAAAGAAAATATTTTGATTAGATTTTGTTTAATCTTTTTCAAGGAAGAAAGAAAAATTTTCATTGCCTCGAATTCCTAAGATTTTATTTATTATCAAAAATCAAGAAAGAAAGTATTTTTTTTGAGCAAAATATTTTTTTTTTTTTTGGTTTTTTGAACATTTATTTTATTTTATAAAAGCAAGAAAAGAATATTTAGAAAAAGTAAGAAAATATTTTTTGAGTTCTTATGTACAAAAGAAAGAAAGTATTTTGGATCTTTTCATTTATTTAGAAAGATATTTTTGAGCTTTCAAAAGTAAGAAAGAAAATATTTAGAATCTTTCTTCTCTTTTTTATTTTTTACTTTAGAAAGACGAAATATTTTGGGACTTTAATTTTTCAAAATTCTTTTTCGATTCTTTTTTTTTTTTTTGATTTTCTGTTTTTTTTTTCGTTTTCTTTTTCTGTTTTTTTTTTCTTGATTTTGAAATCAATTTTTTTTCGCTTTCTATATTTTCTTTTCTCTTCCTTTTTCAAAATTTCGGCAGAGTTTCGGCTTATTTTGGACACCAGGTTTTTTGAAAACGTGTAATCGACCCTCAACTTTCATTTTTTTTAACTCTAACCGCTGGTCAACACGCAAATCGAGGTAAATAAATGCACAAGTAGCATGTAAATTATGCATCTAGATGGTCTTTGATTTTGGGGTCACCTGTCCTAGACGGACCTAACCCCTTGTTGCGTCCCCAAAGTCAAATGCATATGATGCAAATAAACGTTCCTACTAGGGATCCGGCATGAGGTTATGTTATTCTAAGCTGAAAACCTGGGTATTGTTCTAGACTTATGTACCCGAATGGACAACTCGAGCCAAGGAGGGGGCTACGTACAGGGCACCAAAAGGCCACCCGGCTTTGTAACTTTTCCGGCCTCTTTCTTATTTAAGGTATGACACTAACAAAATAGGAAGTCACGGCCAGCGTGCACATCCCCGAAAATGAGAAGAGAAGGGTTCGAACAGTTTTATATACAGTTCAAATAATATCAAAGCGGTAAAAGGCGACATTTAGCATATTAGGCTCAACATGTAAATCAGATAATGATAAAGCCAAACATAACGGTTATTCTAAGCTTGAATTCTTAAACCCTGAACCAGAGATTCTGGGTTCAGTCCCCAGCGGAGTCGCCAGAGCTGTCACACCTCCTTTCCGTACACCCCCGAGGAGTATATAAAGGAGTTTTTTCAATTAAAGTGACATTATTCGAAATGAGATTATTTGTTTAATTTTATCAGAGTCGCTACTTGGAATATTTAATTGGTGTCCCAAGTCACTGGTTTTTATCCCAAATCGAGAAAAATTTCGATTTTCTTTGTGAAGTCTGCGAACCAGAAATTCTAAGCAAGGAATTATGTTAACCCGAGGGAAGGTTTTAGGCACCATCGGATTCCGTGGTTCTAGCACGGTTGCTCAACTATTATGATCGGCTTATTATCTAATTTTAAGACATGTTTATAGCCTATGGTATATTTACCTTTAACCGCTTTTGTATAATTATTAGAGAATTGCAACGCTATTTAAAGTATGTCACGAACCACGTCACATAAATGCACCCGTAATCCGTAGCACATTTTAATTTAACATTGAGATTTGGATTTAGGTCACATAAATGCGCACCCGAGTTTAGGAAATTGAGTTATTAAAATAACGCGCCTAAAGCAACTACGCGTTTTTAACTTTTCGAGGGTCATAAAATTCACTGAATAGCACACTTCGATTTTCTAAGGATTTTAGTATTGATTAATGAGGGTCATGCATGTTGAAATTTTATTTGGCACGGCGCACCTCAAACTATTTGAAAACTTTTCTTATTTGAAGTTATTAAAATCGAGTTACCTAAAAAGCACCCTCGAAATTGGATTGTTACTATGTCACGAGAACTGTACCCATAGTCACAATATTTATTAATCGTGCCTAAAAGCAAGCTACGAAAGTCTAAGGCGTTCAAGACTTAATTATTTATATTTAACTATTAAGAGGGCCATAGGTGATCGTTGTTAATTACATGGCTCACCCCCATTAATTGAAAGAAATGCTTGTGGTTTGCGCATTGGGCCAGCCCACTAATCATTAAATTATCTTAGCCCAAATTCTATCAACTAATCTTTCGAAGCACATGGCCCAACTAACAAAACTAGTACAATGTTACAACTTTAAGAGGCCATAAATGAAATTCTTAGGTTAATACGTAATCAGATTCACATTCATCAATTTAAGTATACAAATCAATAATTCCGAACCCAATATCAATTAACAAAGACTTGACCATATTGGGCTGGCCCAAGTTCCTACTGAAACTCTTAAAAATTTGGTCCTGGATGCCATCGATATGGGCCAGCTCGAAATCAGGCTCAAAACCAGCCTTAGACAAACTGTGTTTTCAAAAATAGGCTACAATTGTAGCCCAAACATCCAAGGGAAATGGGTAATTCAGCAAATGCTTTCACCAGATAACATAAGTAGAAATAATTAATTACAAAATCTCAATTAATCTGGAGAAAATTTAAACTATAAACAGTTATCAACCTACTAATTAATTATAAAATCTAGGAACTACATTATTACAACACTTCCTAATTAAATCTGTAAACTCATAAAAACAGCTGCCCAAATTCCAGAGTAATACTTTAACACAGTAATCAATGGCCTTCTCCTTGTTTTTTTTTTTTAAAATTTTAGATGTATATGTACAATAATCAGAACAGAAAGATATGAGATGAATGCTTCTTCCTAGCTTTAATTAAACTCGAAATGCTAACTTCAGTTCTGTTTTAGTCAACTAAACCACTGTGTTTCAGCATGTTGTATGTTCTATATCACAGCAATAGCAACATTAGTAGGCTTTAGTAATACAAGTGATCATCAATAGCTACTGAATCAGTTTGTGAATATTTCCCATTATAATTTTAGTTAACTAAACAACAACAAACAACAAACTGAAACTGGGAGGGAAGCAGAGGTAACAATATGTGGCAAAGACAAACAGAGTCATAAGGCAAACCAAATACATATTACAGCAGCACTTCGAATTTTATTACAAACCAGCAAAGGAACCCAAACAACCACTAATACATGATTCATTAGTACTGATCAGTCCAAATTTACAACATTCACAACTTCCGAGATTGATAGGTAGAGAAATTCAAACAGATTGAACCATTAAACATGTTAACTATATAGAACATAGGCAGTAAATAATTTGATCTCACTCATAATTTTAATTTAAAATTACAGGGGTATTTGAACATACCTATATAGCAGCAAACAAATCCTAAAAGATCCAAGTAAATCTGACAGAGAAACAGCAGCAAGCAAACAGTAATGCACAGCTCGATGCACTTTGAAATCCAGAAAATGCAAGAGAGGACTTAGTAACCACTCAAAGTCTACTGTTTTTTTTTTTTAGAACTTTTGTTTTCTTTTTCTTTCAAACTGAAATTGTGAGTGCAGTGAAGAGCAGAATGTAGGGGAGTCTGTGTGTGATAATGTATATCTGTGTGTATAAAATTTATGAATATGCTCTCGTATATATATCCCCCAGCATGCAAAACTAATCAGAGAATATATTCTCCAATCTGTTTGTTGCGCATGTGAGCAAAAAGCATCTTTTCTAACATATTTCAGTTACTTCTTCTCAAATTGTCTCTTTTAGCCCAGATTTTTCTAATTTTATTTATTTATTTTGCAATTGAGGACCTCCTAGAAACTTCTGAATCTGTTAGTTTGTTACTGACAGATTCATTCTTATATATTACCTAAATTAACCCCCAAATATTCTGATTTTACTATGTTAAACCTTATGGGTCGAGTCGACCCGACTCCAAACAAGACCCAGCCCAATTTCGACCCTGTTCCTTTTTTGGGCTTTGATTTTTAGAAGCCCAGATTTCATCCATGGCTTTTTCAAAGAGTCTTAATGACTCAGCCCATTTTAAACAAAAACAGTAAAACAACAAAGAAACAAAGACGGATAGATTTTGACCCAAAAAATAAAATCAAAACTGGAAAACTAAAAAAAGGGCTAGAAGATGAGAAACACTAAAAAAATAATTAAACAGAAAATAAAAATGAAAAATAAAAAAACAAAAAATACCTCGGACTACAGCATCTTCGAAATTTTGATTTTTTAGCCAAGATTGACCTTAACCGTGTGTTCTTGTTAAGAACACATGATTAAAGTCCATCTTGACTTTAAATCGGCTCAAAAAGCTTCGATTTCAGAGTTTTGAACTTTAGGGTTTCATTTTGCGATTTGAAATCGAAGGGATTAGGGGGTTTTGGTTGAAACTGGGTAGGAATTTTGGATGAGGGGATGATGACGGTCATCGGGTGTGGTTTGGGGTAGATTTGGGAGTCCGGTGGTAGACCACCGGATTTTCAGTGGATTTTGGGGCGGCTAAGGTTAGGGTTTGGAAGATAAAGAAATGGGGTAAGGGGCTCGGTTCCGAACATTATATAGGTGGGAGTGGGTTAGTTCTGAGCCGTTGGATCATCTGAAATCAACAGCTCAGATCAATTGCTTACCCAAACGACGTTGTTTAGATTTTAGGGGGGAATTGGGTTTTGGGCTGGCCCGGTTGATTTCAACTTGGGCTCAATTTAAGTTTTTAAAATATCAGCCCAGTCCAATTTCTTTGTCTTTGTTTTGTTTTCTAATTTTTTTTAAAATTATTTTCTCTTTTATTATTTTTAAAACCAAGAATCCTAATAATTAAACATCCTAAATTATCTAAATGTGAATTTAAACTACTTAACTAATTATAAAAATTATAATAACACCTAATTCTAAGAGTTAAAGAATAAAAATTAAGAAAAGTGTGAAAATGAACTATTTTTGTGATTTTTCAATTTTATGAAATTACTAATTTAATCCAAAAAAAATGTAAGAACAACTCCTAAATGCAATGCATGATATTTTTGGTATTTTCATGATTTAATTAATTAAAATTAAACAGGCAAGAAAAATGCAAGTAATTCAAAATCTAATAAAACTCCTAAAATAGCAAATAATAATTAAAAATCTATTTTGATTTTATGGGAGTATTTTGGGTACGGCAAAAATCACGTGCTCACAAAACTTAAAATTATCTATCACTACAAAGTTTATGTCTTCTTATTTTTTATTTTTTAAATTTAATCCTTGTGCAAAAATACTACAATTAATTACTAGTTTCTAATTGATTCAAATTTCAAGGTTTGAATCTAATTATAAAATCTGAAACTAATTCAAAGTTTGAAAGAATATTATTATAAGTTTTTTAATTCTAGGTTTTAACTTTGAAACATACTAAATATTTATTTACAAAGTTAAATAAAAGACAAATTAAAAAAAAAATTAGAAAACCGGCCAGACCGGATCGGAAAAACCGGTCTACCGGTAGCCGGTGCCGGTGCCGGTCACGGTCCGGCTGCATCATTTCCAATTGGCGAACCGGATCGGAAAAGACCGGTTTGGTCCGATTTTAGTACACCTCCGCTATCGGACCGAACCGGAACCGGAAAATTTTTTTGGTCCGCGACCGAACCGGACCACTGGCCAGCCATAAATTGACGAGTGTTAAATTGGAACGAAGAGAGTAAAATAGAGAAACCATGGAGTCAAGTTTCAAATTAATTTCTTCCAAGTCGTACCTCAGAGAAAAATATTTATATTACTTGAATTGAATATCCGTTCACTGATTGGCACGTGTCCCCAAGATTTCCCGGAACCACTCATACTTAAGCAAGTGAAGAAAAAAAGCCTTCAAAATGATCCATTTTAGGCCTTCCAAATTGGCCTTTTAACCCCACTCAAAGACTACACTTGAATTCAACTCACAATTATTAAAATCCTTTTCTAATCGTTTTTCTAAGAAATAAAATGATTTTAGATTATTAAAATCCGAAATAACGAAACGGAGATTTTAATCGCACGTGCACCGCACGAGGCTGTCACCTCACAAACCAATGGGCATACGTTTTATCAAAAGTGGGACCCGTCACATGAGAGTCACCAACTTCTCCTCATATTCCCCAGTCCCCACTATCTTTCTACGCGCTCTCTGCAAGCGCGTCTACATCACCCCTCCACGACAACAATCTCTGCAACTAGCACTGTAGTACTAGAATACAAAATTCGCAGCCAGCCAACCAAAATCAACGCTCACCGTTCAATTCCGCCGGTGATGAAACCTCCCCAAAATCCGCACCTACGATTTAATCTACACCATAGGATTTATGCGTACACTATACAAGTGATTGATATACGTTTATGAGCTCTATGATTGGCGTCTGCCTCCGATTAATCATGGAGCTGTTTGATTCTCAATTGATTACTTTTTTGCTTTTTTAGGTAATCATTCGTTACCCTTTTCTTCTTCTTCAATAATTTTGATATTTTTCTTTAATTTGAGTTATTCGTATGTGTGCTAATGGAAATGCTTATCTTGATTTTTAGCTTCCTTCTTTATTGTAATTTTTTAAAATTATTTTGTGTGTTTGGGGTTGGTGATAATCTGGTGATTATATTAAATCTTTTCCCGTGTGGATAATCCTAAAGGAGTCATTTTTATGTTTGCATGGCTTCATGACTGTAAATTTATCTTTTAATTTTTTTTTTTTTATTATCTGAGTTGTAGCTCCAATTGGATTTCTCTTGTTGGGAGGTGGGGGTGGGGGAGAAATTGTCTCGAATAACCTATTATCTCTCAGAAATAAACGGTCTGAGCTAAGAACAAATAGGAAAAAAAGCAAAGGTTTCATATAGGCATATCAACTAGTTGGAATTAACTTAGTTGATAGAAAACTTGCATGAGGTCAGGAGTTCCCTCGGAGTATTTTTAATCTCATTAGCAACTAGGAATAAGTGCGAGATTTTAGAGAAACTCTATTTTTAAAATTTAGAGAACCCTAAATTGTTTTATTCACCAATATTAGAATGAAATAAGTCCGAGTAAAGCAAAATGAATATTAGAGGATTCATATATATAGCCCATTCCAACTAATTTGGGCTTGAGGCATAGTTAATTGATCGCGTTGCCTGTTTTTGTTTAGATTAAGTTGGTTGGGATTGTAAAAGCTTCAATATTGACTCTAAGTCTGGACTTCTTACTGCTCTGCATTCAGTTTATCTCGTTGGGGCACTTAGATAAAGGCGGACGCTTTAGGTTATAGCGGATGTCTAGTGCTAAATTAGCTTGACGTGATCAATTCTAGTCAGAGCAAAAAAAAAAGATGAAGATGGGCGGTTAGTCTTACTCTTTGACTGTTAGGAGATTAGTCCTTTATAGACAGGGTTTAATTAGCAAGTGGGTTCTTCTTGCATTTGGAAATTTACTCATCTCTTATCCGGACGTGACGGTGCTACACAGCTGTTTAACATTGTCCAACTCAGTGCTACATTAGTTTGGTACTGTCTCACTTAAGTCATATTCTTTTTTTGGATTGAAACCAAAGGCATGCGAGCCTTTTTCTGCCAACACAAGCTATGCTTACGTTTTGTGCTAAATTACTTGATTTTTTTGCCAGTAATCTCGACTCTCATAACTTTGTTCTTGCATGGTTGAATCCTTACTATACACACGAGAGAATGAAATCCTTGATGTCAGCCTAATGCCTTTCGTTCTGAATTCATGGCAGAAATCATAAATGTTCTTGTTTGACTCATCAATGAAATAATCCCGTTGGGATTTCTTATGTAGATAAATGTGAAAAATGCATAATACTTCCATGTGTACGAGCTGTAATGATGCAATTCAACTTTATTTTATTCAACATTGCTACAACATAAGATTTTGACTCTGATGAGTTTCTTTGGTTGGCAAGGTTGCAATAGTAGTGTTAAATTACATAGAATTACTATGGTCACAAAGTAGATTCCAGATGTACCATATGTTCTACTTGGCAGTGCCGGTGTCCTGCATCATCGAGCGCTTGGTTGTAAGTTAGCTGTCATATTCTGAAATTTAACTTTCACGTATTGGGTTTTAGCATGTACCTATCTTGCACTGTTTACGGAATTTTCTCCATTGACAAAACTATGCTTGACCATCTAAATTATCCTTAGTATGTCAAGACTCTGAATTTATCTTGTATATTCCATTTCAACTGTAGTACCCTTGTTTTCGTTCATAATAATCCATGCTATCGCCTATTGATGTTGCTAACCGCTTAATCTTTAATATAGTTCCTTCTTTTTTATTCTTTCAAATTTTGTGTCCAGTTATGAGCATTGTGGGTGTTTAATAATTCTAAATGCAATGTATGCATCGTATTGGCTTTGAGGTTCTTGGGGTTTTGAATCTGATGTCCTGCCGGTGATGCAGGATCTGGCTGCAGGTGACTAAGAAATTAAAAAGACACTATTTGAGGTGAATTCAGCAGTGTGCGGTATTCCTGCACAAAGTTCAAATGGAAGCACGTCCTGTCGTGTCAGTTCAAAGTGTGGTTGCAAGTCAACTCAGTAATTGTGGTGCATCAGGGGCACTTTCTTCTTCTTTCCCTATGCGTCCAACAGTCCTAGGAGAGAAGTATCCTTTGTTGCCAGATTCACAGCAGACTTCGACAGAGAAGGAACTCAAGCAACATCCTGGAACTTTTGTTTCTCATTTGCCTTCCAACAGTGGGGCTGTTGGTCTTATGTTTTCATCATCATCAGGATTCTCGGCGGATCTTCATTTCTCATCTGTTCCATCCCAAGAAAATCACTCAGGACCTGCACCTTTCATTTCTCAGTCAACAAATAGTGAGACATCAATCCTATTACCTCATTCTGGAGTTCTTCAATCCACAGCATCTAGCCAATATTTGAACGAAAACAATGAACCCTGGTGTATAGATCCATTGCCTGATTTCCTTGACTATTCGATGCATACTCCTGTCCAGAATAGTCAGCTAGCTTGTAGCAATAAACAAAGTGATTGGCAGGAATGGGCGGACCTCGTAATCAATGAGGAAGATGCTCTGACTTCTAATTGGAACGAGATCATGGCTGATACAAGCCTTGCCGAGACAGAGGTGAAGGTCGGCTATATTCTGCACTCTGCTGAATTTTAATCCTCATTCATTTACTTTTCTTCTTCTTACTCTTCTTATTGATGATGAAAGAACAAAAAGAGACCCATGCTTATTTTGTTTGTTGTGTGATCAAAGATGCAATATCAGGAGGAAAAACAACCTTCAAATTTCCCAATGCAGCAAGTCCAAACATCACAGCAAATCCCAGCTGTGGCTGTAGAAAATTCAGCTATTGCTCCTGCATCATCCCCTGCAAGTGGTGCTGCAACAAAGCAACGCATGCGTTGGACACCAGAACTTCATGAAGCCTTTGTGGAAGCAGTCAACAAGCTTGGTGGAAGTGAAAGTGAGTTCTCTCCTTGTTGTGCATCATAAATCAATTTTTAGTATTACGATGTTGTCTGACTCAGGATTTTACTTGAACTGCAGGAGCTACTCCCAAAGGTGTGCTAAAATTGATGAAAGTTGAAGGTTTGACCATCTATCATGTAAAAAGCCACTTGCAGGTCTGTTTGCAACCTCTTGTCCTCAAACTGGTTCCCTTTTGAGATGTACCTGTTGTTTTTCCTTACTGAAGATTAATTTTTTTTTTTAACTGAAATGCAGAAATATCGAACAGCTAGATATAAACCAGAAGCATCAGAGGGTATGTAAAAATTTCTCATTGTTTTGTGTCTGTCTCAAGAATTGGACTTGTGCTGTGTTTGAGATCTTCGCATGCGTGGTATTTTTTCCATGCTTGGGTTGGGAATTGTTTATGTTAAGAACTGAATGAGATAATATAGTGGAAAAGTTATAGCAGCGGAAACTTTACAAAGTGTTGGGACTACTTAAGGGAAAACCAAAAATTTTGCACACGATTTCCGAAATCATACTTTTCTTTTGTTTTGTATACTTCTCGTAGCCTAGTTTCACTCGTTTAAAATACTCTTTTGTTATGCGGGTTTTTCCCTCCCTCCCTCCCTCTCTCTCTCTCTCTCTCTCTCTCTCTCTCTCTCCCCCCTTAGCCAAATCTTTTCTTTCAAACTTGCACTGCATGCCTTATTTTCTTCTTTACTCCTATCCCTTTTTTCCCATAAGTAAAGAAGAACATAACAAACTGATACTGCACCAGCACAAAACAGTCTGCTGGATTCCAAAAGCTCCAGCATACATCAATGTCATTAGCAAAAGAAGCATTACACCAGCATTTCTAAATCTGGATACATCTAAATCAGGTTCTTACAATTCTTTCTCAGTCAAAAATGACCTCCTATATCAGAGTGCTACTCCATCCATCTCTTTTTTTATTTTTTTTCCGTCATTCTTTTACTTTTTCACTCAATTTAAAAAGTAGCCACATGTTTTCTTATATTTACCCACTTGAACTAAAACCTGTCTTACAAAGGACGTATTGTGGTGAAGGCTAGTTTTGAATGGAAAAAAATCTTAATCGGAAATGCGACACTATGTTGGACATCCCAGACAGGAAATAGGGACAAAAATTTTAGGATAAAAGAGTATTATGAACTTGATAATGTTTTGTAAAACAAGTCGAGCTCTCTTTCTTTACATGAGTCATTGGCTCTTCGAATTAATGGTTAATCAGCATCATTATTTCATTGCTAAATATCCTGTGTATCTCTTGTCATTTCTTATTTCTAGGTTGTGCTTAATAAGTTTCTCCATCCGTTCTTGTCTTCTGATGATTTTGCTTGCTGACGACCTTTTCTTTGACCGCATTGCAGAGTCTTCAGAGAAGAAACATTCTTCAATTGATGATTTGTCATCTCTGGACTTAAAAACGTAAGTTGCCAAGTTCCTGTCCAGAGCTCTATTAGTCAGCTATTTACATCCTTTGAAATATGTTTGATAGGTAAATGCATCCTTTGAATGCGTATCATTCTATGTCACTTTGTTATTCTATGCATAAGAAAAACCTTCAATAATATATCTTTTATGAAGTATTAATTTATTCATATAATGAGAATCCTGATATACAAGATGTGGAGAGTGGTAGAGGCTCTTACAAAAGAATATTATTCTCTACGAGGGACTACTATCATATGTGCTTTAAAAATATACTAAAAACAAAACACTATACTAACTTTTACATGGTTATTCTCTACTTCTTCGAACACTTTTCTTCTCTTTCCATATTGGTTACATAAACAAAGGAGCTACTTTTAGGGGTACTTCAATACAATAAGTTTTTTGGATAAACTAGTGATGTCACTGTCTTCTTTGATAAGCCGACTGTTTGTCATGGAAAACAGTTTCCTCTTGGGCTTGGCCTTGTGATTAATGCATTAGACTGAAGGTGTCTGTTTTTTGGACTTGGGATGTCTGGTTTTGGTGCTTGAAGTCTCAGGGTCTGGATCTGCGGTTTGGGGTATTGGTTCAGATCTGGATTTTGGGGTTTTAATCTTTTCTACATTGTGGGTTTGGTTTAATATGTGTTAGGTTGGGCATAGGCTCGTAGGTTTGGTTGTTATAGAGGCATGCACGTTGTGTCCTTTTCGTTGGCATTGGGCTGAGTTATTTAATAATCCTTGAACCAAAACAAACGTGTACATACTTGATTTATCCACCTTTTGGGGATATCCTTTACCTTGTCAATTTGGATTGCTTGTTTGTCCTCTAATTTACGAAAGAAGTGACTGGCTATACCAGCATTATCTTCATCATTTGCAATCACAGGGGCAGTTTTATGAAACAACTACTGCTGGAGTATTCAGAACATTAACATGGAATGGCCCCCCCACCTCTCCTTTTTTATTTTTTTTATTTTTTATAAATCCCCTTTTCTACCTTGCTTCATCTCAAATGGGGCCTCCCAATGTGGATGCTGCATGCAGAGTCTCTGAAATGCATTTACATAACCTTAGCATGTGGTATGTCCCCTTTCATTATGCATCATATTGATGCTTAGGTTCTATTTCTTAACTATCGGATTTAGCTTTCATGATATCAGGGGTGGGGTAGGAATGTGATTTGTAGGTAAAGTATTATCATATATGTGCTCCCAATTCAATCATCTTGTTTCACCTTTCATAGATCAAGCCAACAATATCTGATGTAAACAGGACATGAATAAAATATCTTCTAGTACATTATTTAGAGATTACGAACTGAAAATTCAACAAGTTGTAAAACTCTTCATTTGAAAATATTCAAATAATTACAATAGAAACTTTTACAATAAGATTGACTGGTGGAAAGGCCAAAATGACAAATTTTTCTGGAGGGTAAAATTGAGTTGATTTCTGAAGATTTGAAATTCTCTTGCACATATTTGATGAGAGCAATTTCTACTTCTCCATGAATCAGGAGTATAATTCATTTATTAGAAGTAACTGTATAATGGACTTCGTTGAGAGTACCATTTTCGCATACGCCTGCCTGTGGATTGAATATATAATATAAAAGAAAAAACCAAACAAAAAAATGTTGGGACAAAATAATTTTATTATCTTGGATTTCTACACCACGAACTCTTACTTATATAAACATGTTATTAGAAACAAGGAATTTTTTGGTATGGCATATGCTTATGCTAATTCTGAAAAGGAAAAGGCTGACAATAATACTGGATGATGTTTAGTTGAAGGATGTATTTGTTCCCCAATTAAGAGAGAGAGAGAGAGAGAGAGAGAGAGAGAGGGAGGGAGGAAGAGGAGAGGGAAGAAGGAAGAGGGAGAGGGAGATGGAGAGCAAGAGGGAGCGAGGGAGAGGGAGAGGGAGAGGGAGAGGGAGGGGGAGAGGGAGAAACAAGTTGGAGGATTTCATGGTGCAGAAAAGGAAGAGATTCAAATAGTTAAATTGAGGGTTCTGTAATTGAGGCCGGATAGCTGAATAATTTTGTGCATTTATTATGTGACGCTGGCAATAATGGTTCTCTGAATACAAAGAATGGGTGGTACCTTTAAGGGCTCTATTTATGTAATTTTGAGTTTCTCATTATATCTTATTGTCGTGTATTCTTATGCACTGGTTTTCATTCAAATATGATGAGTGGGGCTGCGATACAGGGGAATTGAGATCACAGAAGCATTGCGATTACAGATGGAAGTTCAGAAGCGTCTGCATGAACAGCTTGAGGTATGATTTCTTGCTTTTGAAGTAAAAAGTACTTACAGTTTGATTGGTGGTCATTGCTTACGTTCAACAAGGAACTGTATCTGTCACATGAGGAGAATGTATGTCTGCGTGTGATGTTTTAGTTGGTTGCTTGTGGCCTTTCTGATCTTCCAATCGTGATAAGACAATTCTGAAAATAAGGAGAAGTGCAAGTCATAGTTTTTCCTTTTGTATGTTCTGTTTAATTTATGACGAAAGCAATTCCCTTAGGTTTCTCTTCCTCCTTGTTGAAGACTATTGAGATATAAGCAGTCAATCTTGAGTGCCTCATTTTTTGTTGTTTTTTTTAAAAGTAAATCTCGAGTTCCTCATAGTTCAGTACTGGGATACAAATCCTCTCTATCCTAGGTAATAGAATAGCGTTCTGATGCCCATTGATAATGTGAATAGCCAGCTCGTCCGGTCTATTATTTGATGGTCTTGTGGTAACTAATGATACATGTCGTTATTTATGATGTTATGTGCACTTATGGTTGTCATGTCCTTTTGCAGATTCAAAGAAATCTGCAGCTGCGTATAGAAGAACAAGGGCGATACCTCCAGGAGATGTTTGAGAAGCAGTGCAAGTCAATGCCTGGCGTGGACTTGGCTAAAGGCTCATCATCCACTGCAGATGATGCATTTGCACAATTGTCAGATGCCGTTCAAAGTTCCTCCTGCAAAAATGATCCTGGAGTGTCGCAGGTTGATATTGCTAAAGAGTTTGTTGAGAAGCAGAAAAAGTGGGAAAAAGAAGTTGGAGATCCTGAGACAAATATAACCAGCACATTTGATTCACCACCTTCAAAGCGCTCTAAATTGGATAAATAAGCCTCCCTAAGTCACAAAACCTTTGGTAGGATAGTTATATTTTGATACTTGGAACATCAAATTCTTGAGTAGAACAAAGTTTGGCTCGCGAAGGAGCTAAAAATACCATGGTGTTCTTTTCATGGCAATACTCCGATGAGCCATGGTGTATCCTCTCATTTGACATAGATCATAAAGAAATATCAAACTTTTGATGTTAGACTTGTCAATATGTGCCATTGTAGACTCATAGAGCTACCGTTGGAAGGAGAACTAGGAAATGTTGATCCTCCTGATGTCTATTTCTTGTTCAGTAAGGTTTGAGGTACCAAGATTCTTCCCCTCATCATTTGAAAATGTAGGTCGTTTGAGTTGTCCGGTTACAGTGTATGTATAGGAATGGAAGTAGTTCTTATTGCTTGGATTCTCATCAGTTGCATTATGTAGTCTTTCTTAAAGATAATGGTTTTATCATGTTGAAGCAGGCTTAGGAATTCCAGAGTAGTGAGTATTTTTCCTAAAAATTGAGAAAGGGACTTTCGAAAAGATTGCAGCCATTTCAAAGCAACTTAATCATATAACAAGAAGAGTTTTAAATTCTATGACTGAAACTGATAAAACATTTACAAATCAGATCAGTTAATTACATGTAAGCTTTAATGATAAGCATCAGCAGTAGTCTGATCGTAATTCAATGAGAAAATGACACTGTATAGTTGCTCTTAAAATAATAGCCGGAAAATATATATATATATATATATATAT
>MCJB01026582.1:30524-99373 GCA_002018475.1 Nicotiana obtusifolia | reverse complement strand
AGTTGGAAAATAAGGCCTTCAGTGTAAAAGTCCAGAATATAATGCATTTGTGAATGTAATGGTTATATTTGTAACTAAGTGACATTAATCTACATATATTAGTCTACATATATTAGGATAATAGCCATGGGAATGGTGTCATTAATGAAAATTCCGGGTGTAACCAGCTCCACAAACTTACAGGCTGTATTTACAAATGGTCTCATTTCTGTTTGGATTTATACCTTTAAGAATAATTTATTGGCTGTATTTGCAAATGGAGATGGTGTTATTGAATGAACTAACTGTAATAAGATCCCCTAAATTAGTAGAGGCGTGCCATACAATTGAATAATGAACACCTATGGCCCTCGTAATCAAATAAAGCGCAATATCAGTAAAAGTGAGCCTTGGCTCATTAAATTTAGTAATTAGTTCTTTAAGCACGATTAATTATATTGTCGTTACGGGTACGGTTTTCGTGACATAGTGACAATGCTAACCTTCGGGGGTGCCTTTTAGGTGGCTCGATTTAAACAAATTTGAATAATAAAAATATTAAAATTAATTTTGGGGTGTGCCATACCAAATAAATATGCAAACATATGGCCCTCATTAATCAAAACATTTAGAAAACTGAGGCGTGCCATTTAGCAAATTTCATGGCCCTTAACAAATTAAAAACACGCAGTTGCTTTAGTCGCGCTATACTAATAATTAAATTTCTCAAATTCGGGTGCGCATTTATGTGACCCAAAATCTAAAATTCCGATGTTTAATTAAAATGTGTTACAAATTACGGGTGCATTTATGTGACGTAATTCGTGACATATATTGATTAACATCGCAATTCTCCAATAATTTAAAAGCGGAATAAAGTAAAAATGCACAATAGGTTAATAACAGGTATAAAAATCAGATAATAAGCCGATCATACAATTGAGCGAACGTGCTAGAACCACGGAATCCGAGGGTGTCTAACACCTTCCCTCGGGTTAACAGAATTCCTTACTTAGAATTTCTGGTTCGCAGACTTTAAAAAAGAAAGTCGAAATTTCCTCGATCTGGGATAAAAATAAATCGGTGACTTGGAACACCAATTAAAATATTCCAAGTGGCGACTCTAAAATTAAAATAAATAATCGCAGTTCAAATAATGTCACTTTAATTGGAAAAACTCTTTTAATATATTTTCTTCCCGGGAATGTACCAAAAAGAGGTGTGACAGTCGGGGCTTACCAAGGAATATTATCAGTTATCGAGACTCTCGTTTTACTGGGAACTTTTGGAGAGAGTTATTCAATATACTTGGCATGGAACTGCACTTTTTCATTAGTTTCCGCGCACAAACAGACGGACAAATACAACGGGTCAATGCCTTACTAAAATGTTACTTGAGGCATTATGTAGCGCTCATCAGAATGATTGGGCAAGGATCCTAGACATCGCCCAATTCTCTTAACTTGCAGCGGAGTGAGTCCACGGGGCATACACCATTTGAGCTAGCCACAGGCCAACAGGCACAAACTTCACATTCATTACCAGCCGCGTTCGAAGTTTGGGGGCTTATCATATAGCCAAAGGATGGGAGTAGCAGCTTGACACTGCTAAGTCCTACTCTGACAGCTAAGAAGATGAAGAAGTTTGCGGAACGTAAGCGACGTCCCGAGGACTATAAAGTTGGGGACACGATCATGGTGAAGTTTAACCCAAGACAGTTCAAGGTACTACGGGACATGCATTATAATATGATTCGCAAGTATGATGGATCATTTAAGATCGTCGCCAAGGTAGGCAAGATCTCATACAAGCTTGACATGCCATCGTATCTTAAGATCTAACTTGTCTTCCATGCCAGCATGCTTAAGCCATATCATGAAGATAAGGATGATCCGAGAAGGGGCCAATCAAGTCGAGCGCCTATGACTATAACCTCCTCGCATGATAGGGAGATTGAGGCTATCATGGATTACCAAGTCAGGCTAAAACAAGGGCAAAAAGCCACCTTTATGTTCTTCGTCCACATTTGAACGATATGAAGACTTATGGCAATTCAAAGATAAGATCCGAGAGTTTATGCAGAAGCATTATGCTGCGGTCGTTGCAACATTAGGTGGGGGAGAATGTGATGACCCGCCATGTCATCATGCCACATAGGTGCCATTTGGAATATATTAAAGCCATGTGGAAGCTTACATAGGAGGAAGGCTAGCATTTGTGAGAAGATTATGGAAAAGTATTGACATTTCCTTTGGAAGACTCTAGATCCCTATGGATTTGCTAAGAAAGTCCTTGGAGTCTTCTAGGCTTGTAGAGAATTCTAGAGTAAGCCCTTATCTTGTAAATATTAAGGACATGTGTAACAATTAATATTTACACAATATCCCCTAGGAGACTAGTATATAAAGGGCATTTATTTGTTATTCACCAAGAAAACAATTCAAGTTTTCTCTAAAAAGTTTCCTCTAACAATCCTCTTGTGTTCTTCCTACCATTCTCTTAGCGATCTTGAGTGTAGTAAGGCTGACTTGCATAACAAGATCGTGAGCAAATTGTCAAGTGCCGCACGTGTACTTGATTGTGACAAAGGACGTACAGTTGGCCGTATATTTTTCTTGACAACCTAAACTCTAAAGTAATTAATGTTGAGTTAGTATTTTATGCATTACAAATAAGTAACAACAACAACATACCCAATATTATTCTACACTGTGGGGACTTAACAAATAAGTAAATTATTGCAGGATGAGGGCCTTTTTTTAAATTTAACATGTCACACGTTAATTCTGTTTACAATCTAATTTATGTTTAATTTCGGCTTAATATATATTTTATCCCATGACATTATACCGAAATCCCTTTGGTTCAGACCTTCCATTATTGGATTTGTGGATCTTACAAATCTCCAAACCTGTGATTGACTTAGTTTCGTAAAAGGATCTAAAAAGTTACTAAGGTGATACAACAATAACATACCCAATAATATCTCACACTTTAGTGTTTGAGGAAGATAGTGTGTACGCAAATCTTACCTTACCTTGTGAGAATAAATGAATGAAATTGTTTGCTAAATTAAGTCTTTTATTCTTGTTTTAAAATCGACTTGAGGAGTTATTGCGCGAAAATTTTTCAAATCTGCTTCTAGATTTGTCGAAGTTCGAACATGTGATATAAGAAAATATTGTAATTAAAATCTCGAGCTGCCTAACTTTGTGTGGGGGAATATCCCTTAGGATTTGACCTTAATTACCTATTTGTCCTATGTGAAAAGTGATGTGTACACGAGTTGACGAGCGTGTACACCGATGCTATGTGTGGCTTGTGACGGAGTTAGATCTTTGGCTATTGATATGCCTTAATTTGGGGATGTATTTATATGAAACATGCTTAATCACTTTGGAGCAACGTGAACATGATCACTATAATTGTTTTGGCGGTAGTAATGCTTATATGTTCAACACCATCCGCATTTTACTATATTTATGTCCTTGTTGATAAATTATGAGTTTATATTTTTGATGGTCGTAGATATGGTGTGCGATGTGTGGTAGCAACTATGATTGTAGTGGTCGCTGGCGGTAATGTGAAGCAGAGACGACGGTGTTTTTTTCAAGTTATGACATATGGCACGACTTCTTTGACGTTTGATATACACTTGTTTGAAAAGAGTGGTCAGACTTCAAAATGGTATGTATTAGACATATTCAGTGAAACTTTTGATATCTAAATAATTTCCCGAAAGGAAGGGTGTGTCAAAGAAATTTAGCTACAATATCAATGGTAAACTATGTATTAAACCTATAATTTATTTATTAATCTTTGAACTCTTGTCCAACTAAATTTGAATTAAAGTTGGATAATTATAACTATTCTACATGGATGAGAGGTGTACAAACTAAAAATGGATGGCTCCCCTATTAACAGTTCAAGAAAAGGAGGGGTAAGAATAAGAGGGTTAAAAACTTATATGCATCGTGACATTTAAGCTAAGTCATATCAGCTTACTATATATTAATTAGTTAATTTTTTAGCAAAAAAAGTATGTATTATATGACATGCATCTATTGATTTGGTAAAAATATCAATTACAAGTGAGTTATTCGCTGAAATATGAGCACGACTTGAGAGTTTGGAAACAAAACTTCATAACTTTTGCTACTCCCTCCGGTCCATTTTAATCTGTGGTCTTTCTTTGTGGTCTATATTTGATTTTTTCAAATATCAAGAAGAAATTAACTTTTTTTTTCTTTTAAAGTGACCTTAGAATAAAGAGCCTAGGAGTATTTATTATATTTTTAATGAACAAAGTAAAATTAATATGGTTAATTTCATTGTTTATTAATGCTAAAAGGTAAATTTCTTAATATGTATGAAAACAACTAAATAATTTAAAATGGACCGAAAAAAGTATTATTGTTGGAGATTGAACTTGATTTTGTGAGGTAATAAATATGATATTAAAAGGAAAAAACACTACTCATACAAGGTTGATAATTTCAGGTTCATGCTAATAAACAGGGAGTAATAAATTGGGAAGCCCTCCACTAATTAAATCATACTTATGAGGCAAATGAACTTTGCTAAAAATGGATGAATATGTATTTGCAGGACTAGTAATATATTTTTATTCCCCACCAAACAAATAAGGATTATGTACCCCTAAAATGTAAGGCTTAGTATATAATATAATATAATATAATATAATATACTACTTTCTTTTCACCAGGAAAAAGAAAAAAAATAGACGCTGTAAACTCGAGGAAGTGCGTGAATTGGACCCTTTACAATTTGAATAAAAGAAAATAATTGAGCAAATTTTTTTTTTGTATATTATTTATAGATGACCCCGCCAATATTTGTTTATCATAATGTGAACACTAGTGTTTTATAAAGTGTTTGAAATAAGACTTATTGATTGATAAGAGCATGTAGCTTTCATAGCTCAGTTGGTTAGAGCACCTGTTTAGTAAGCGGGAGGTCTTGAGTTCGACTCTCAATGAAAGCAATTAAGTATTCATTTTTAATGAAGTTACTAATACTGATCTTGAGTTCTTTTTTAAGCGGGAGGTTTTGAGTTCAACTTGAACATATCTCTCTTCAAAATCTTACATAATGTTTTAAGTCATTTTCCTGAGGCAATTCTGACCTTTTATGTTTTTCTACATAGTTTTCCGTACGAATAAATCATAATATTTTTTTAGCGAAATGTGAAAGAGGATTAAAATGCATAAAAATCTGGCTAACTTCTAATTAAAACTAGGGAATAATGAGAGCTAGACTTGTTTCTTTCCATATTTTAGTATGAACAAAGAGCTACAATTTGAATTAGAAGAGCTGCTGGGATAAAAAATATATTTCCTAAGTCGTCCAAGATTTGCAGAAGGAAAATGAATAATGGGTATGGATGGCAATCAAGAAATTGTCATGAATCAAAATTACATTTTCAATTTAAAGAATTAATTGGAGGTCCAAATCAACTGATGTTAAAGGAATCATCGGATGAGTTGTGGTTAAAGTCAAATGTCATTTGAACAGAGCTAGCTGGATCTCTGAAATGGAATGAGGTGTAAGTAATGGGCTAGACATCTAGGGGTAAGGTACTGTTTTGGTGCGGGCTGCGAGAGCGATACCAAATTAAAGCAAATTCTGGATAATAGATAATGACCTCAAGATAACAAGGGTCAAGATCGGCTAGCAAAACGATGGGGGATAAGAAGACTTTGGTCAGTATTTAATGAGAGAATGTTATTGGGCTTGGCCCAAGCAGAATTTGGGCCAAGACAAGACTGTTATTGAATGACTAGTATCAAGAGCCTGTTTCACTTTCTCTCTCTGAGCATTACCAGTCACATCTTGGAGTTCCTTTATAGGCTAAAATAATAATTCTTTAGTTCTTTAAAAAGTGGCCATATGGGTTGGATCTCCATTTATATTGTCCTCATATAAGGAATGGTCAATATCACAAAAAGCCACTACTATGGATTTCTCACTTTTCCTTTAGTCTTTTTCATCACCAAAAACTACAAAAATTATCATAGTATAAATTAATTCTTACAAAAAAAAAAAATTATCAACAACTAATATAATTATGATACAAAATTAAAAAAGAATAAGAAATTCTTTGCCAGGGTGGATCAATGTGAAAAACACCTGTCACTTGAGGCTAGATAGGAAAGCGAATATGACGATATCACATACGATCTAAGACGAGTCAGTATTAAATAACAAAAAATTTAACTAATTATCAATTATTTTTCGTTTCATGATCTATATATGGAGAAAAAAAAAATTACTCTAAAATAATTGGGTGAAGATCTTAATTCTTGACATGATCCCGAAAATTGGTGCTGATCCTATCTTGTATAAATTAAAGAATCTAAAACTATGGAATAATAAATAATCCGATTCTTTTATTAAATAGAAAAAGTAATTTAAAGCTAGTTATTAATGCAGAATGAGCTGGGATTGGTTATCCAAGAATATTTTAGAAATATAGGATATGTTATCCATATTTTATACCAAATTAAGATGACCCTTTAGTCCACTTGAAATACTTTATTGTATATTTTAATAGGAGTTCTATGATTATTTTAATTAATCCAGTATTTCGTGTTATCTAAACTCTAAAGTGAGATTACTTTAATTGTGGGGATACACGAGCAAACTAATTTTATACTAGTAGTAATGGACTGTACGTGGTTAATTAGATATTTAATTAAGATTAGAGGGCAATGCCATTATGAGAGAAGCTTCTAAGGCAATTAAGTTAGGGAAAATGAGACTGTATAGCGGGTCTCAAAATAATAGCTGAAAAAATATATTTTTTGTATATATATATATTTTTGTATATTATATACAAAAAATATATAAATTTTATATACTTTTGCGATTATCGAATATAAATACTTTTCATCACGAACTAAAAGTAATCTTTGCCGATTAAGAGATTGTGCCAAAGGAGTGGCCTAAGTTGAGCAGAACTGTAGACAAATTAACTTTGGGATTCAATATCAGGTTTTTGAAAGAGTTTAACACTTTAATTTACTGATAATATAAAAGAACTTTTACGTTATTAGATAATTTAAAAAATAATTACAGGTAATGATAATCTTAAAATGTGAGATTAGTAATCTGAAAAGTAATTCACATTACCTACTACAACATGTTAAAGTATGTTCTTATTGTAAAAAGTCTTCATGCTGTGAGTGTCAGGGATGTACAAATAAAACCGACAAACTGCAGCAACTTGATAATCCGAGTCAAACCGAAAAAAAAAAAAAAAACTCGACTATGGTTTGGTTTGGTGTTGGAAAAAAAAATCCGATCATATTTTGTTTGGTTTGGTTTTAACTAAAAAAAGTGAGACCGAAACCAAATAAACTCGACATTATATGTATAGAAGTCTTAAATATATTTAATACATAAAAGTATTTATGGTAGTGTGGTTTATAAATACTTCTTAAGCTTTTTCATAGTTTTATCTTTTAACGTATTATTTCAAACTCGGGCTTATAATTTTTGGATGCTCCAATAAGTTTTATAGTTCATAAACGTTAGTAACTCAAATAAATCACAAACCAAAATTGAATCAATACTAACGATAATAAAAGACATTCAATTCAGTTGTACTATGAATGAAAATAGTATTGAATATATATTTTTTTTAATTTTTTCATGATTTAGATAAAATGTATAACTTATTTTTCTTTTAGTGGTTAGTCATGTAAAATAATAAGTACTTATTAGTCATAATTTTAAATTATATTTATTTTCATTATGGCTTATTAATAATATTATTTTATGCGATTTTATTATCTTTATTGTTGAATATTTTCGTACAATGCCATAACTCATCTCATAGTTATATTATTTTATTGAAAAACACCTTATATAGTTTTGTCTTACTAGGATTAAAGAAATATTTTGAGCACAAATTTTACACTTTGTGCTATGAAGACTTTATGAAAAAAACCAAAAAAATCCGAAAATCCGATATTAAAAAATCCGACTTTTATTAGTTTGATTTGGTATTTAGATTTAGTAACCCGATACAATTGGTCTGGTTTGGTAATTAAAATATCCGAACAAATCCGACCCATGTACACCCCTAATAAGTGTAAATAAATTACTCCATCTGATCCATTTTATATGACACTAATTATATTTCCTTATTAGTTTGTTCTAAGAAGAACTATACCTTTTTTATATTTGAAAATAATTTTAGCATTAAAATTTATATTTTACATTTACATACTTTTATAGCCACAAAAAATTTATGACATGTTTAAGATCACAAAATTCAAAAAAAAAAAATATTTCTTAAATTTTGTTGTCAATCAAATACCATCACAAAAATTTAAACAAATAGAGTAAATCCATTCAAAATGGATAAGTTACTTAATAGCCTTTTGATTTGTCATAGTTATACATCTTACGTCTTGTTTGGATGGTTGTTACATATCGTTTCATAATGTATCGTATCATATTGTATTATATTGTAGTTTATCGTTTGATGAATATAATGTTTGGATAGATTGTATCGTTTGCCATTGCTTCATGATATCACGCACTAGCAATATGAAGAATAAACTTGTAATATTATAAAAAAAAATTATGATACGAGGTAGAATTATTATATAAAAAGATAGAAAAAATGATAAAATAAGATTATTTTTAATAATGAAGAGCGAGATGAGAGAAAAATAAGGTAACAACGCGATCACACCAAATTGTTCGTTACATAAAGTGACACTTTTTATTGTTACGTGACGACAGATTTAACGATACGATACAATAAAATATAAGTAACAATCAAAGCAAATATTGTATTTAAAGTAACAATACGATACAATAGAATAGGTAACAACTATCCAAATTATGACAAGTCTTTTTTGGTTAACAGTGTCAAAAAAAGATGTTTGATATAAAAATTAAATGATTTCCTTTTATTTTATAATAATACAAACATGACTTTTCAGTGTTGCAAAGAGGAAAATAACATAAACTGACACCATTTTGCTCTCTGTTTGCCACTCAACTTACCAACAACTATTTCTAAGTTGCGATAACACATTCAGAATCATTCAGCTAAAATTGACTGCCATTAATGACAAAGGAATAGGATTGCCACATTTTACAGGTGCTCCCATAGAATAAGGGGGCAATTTTTATTTTTTTAAGTTTCTCATCATAGTGTTTCATTCGAGGGGTAGTGCTAACCTATCAAAAAAAATTTCGTATTCAGAACTCGAACCCGAGACCTCTAATTAAGGGAGGAGCAATTCCATCCATTGTACCATGGTATATGGGGACAAATTGTCTATACAAAAGTGAGGAGGGAGAGGGAAGAATTTGTATTTCATACACTACATTTATATCTTTAATTAGATATCTCGAGTTTTGAGTATAAAATTATCTTTATTAGAGTGTATTTTCTCAATATAGGATTTCTTGATACAAATTCAAATTTAGTTCGAGCCTAGTGGGTGTTTGGACATAAGAATTGTAAATCTTTTTAAATATAATTTCTTTTTCAAGTGAAAATGGTATTTTAAAATTAGAATTGTATTTGGACATGAATATAATTTTAGGTTGTTTTTGAATTTTTGCGAGTGATTTAAGTGAAAATTTTAAAAAATAATTTTTTGGAATTTTTAAAATTTTTAAAAATTTTAAAATTTATCTTCAAATAAAAATTAAATATTTTATGATCAAACACTAATTTCAAGAAAAAGTGAAATTTTTTCAATGCTGAACGAATACAAATTCTTATGTCCAAATGGCTCCTAATACGAATATCGAATCCTAAGGTGAAATATCGAATAAAAGAAAGTACGATTGTAACAATATGAAAATTAAAAACGTGCTTACTTTATATGGATGTTGGGTTGAACTTTACAGGACATATTGCTTTTTAGCAGAGAACTTTTGCCCAAAAAAATTGATATGCAATTATGCATTATTTCAAGTGGATGACAGCCTTTTTGGTGGCCGGTGCGTACTGTATATACCATATCAAACAAGTGCCCTAAAGTCATATTACAATAATAACTACATCTCGATCCCAAATAAATTGAGCTAATTAAACATGTATATATTTTCTTTTTCGAGAAAACTGAGTGTTCAGATATTCATTTCCAATTATCCTATATTCTTAATGGATTATAACCGCGTTATGTTGATGAGAAAACTCGTGTATAAACGTCGAATAAAATCTTTGTCAGGTAAATTAATTTCATGCGAAGAGTGAATTAGTGTCACGTCCTGGGATGATGCTCAAGCTCTTGATTTTTTTTAAAAAAGGCATTCCAATGCATAAGGTATTCCGTGTTCACGTAGGGTTCGGGAAAGGATCGCATTTCAAGGCATGTGCTAAACATAACTTACTCTAATACATGTATAAATCTGTGTTCGAAAATAATTTCTGCAAAAAAAATAAAACAAGCAGAAGCAGAAACAAAATAGAAACAAAAATAAATAAAAGTTTCGAGCCCAACAGAAAACTGTGTTTTCTTAAGGAATTTAATTCCCTCACTGTTGCCCAAGGTTATTAGATTAATCCCTCCCACGAAAGAACAGAAAATTATTCTGTAATACCAGCAATGAGAATTACAGAACTTCGTCGAACTCAACAAAAGGCAGTAAACCACACTTATGCTTATGTTTTGGCTTTGGAAAAATAGTGAAGAAATGCATAAGATGGAGGGGAGAGTATGCAGATTTTCGGTGCTGAAAAATGAGGCAAACCTCTAAATTTGTAGCCAAACAGTCTGGGTTGTATAGGTGCGAAGGTACCTGTTCATATGAGGTGCCATTTCGGCAGGAGTCTGATCACGAATTTTAAACTCAAAACGACTGTTGGGAACCACAAATTTTAAATTAAAATTTTCAATCATATCATTTGACCGAATCCGAAGCCGAAGCCTAGCCGAGCAAGCGACGACAACGACGGCGCGAGGCACCACTTCTTCTTAACTCTTTAAGAGCTAGAAGATATGCTTCTCTATATAAGCACAAAGAATTTCTTTCCTTTTTCCGATGAGGGACAAAGATGGATCTCTTCCCTCCATTTCATTCACACCTCTTATCTAATTAGATAAAAACCCAACAATCTCCCACATGAATGGGCAATGACTATTTAAAAATGTGCATGCATGAAAAACTGTGTGATTTACAAGCAAGGATTAATCGCATCTAGATAAGTAGGTTTCCCTTTGAACTTTCCACATTGAACTTATGTTAGATATACTCGGTCAATCGGTGGATTTTATATCTTTGAAACGTCAAACTTTGGTGTATACCTAGACAACCATAAGTCACACAGTCAATCATTTAACCGCCTTTGATTCTCATTGTTGTGTTCGTTTCAGCCATGAACACCGCCTAGTTCATAAGCGCGTAGAAAATTGGTCTTACAGAATTCTCCTTGAAGTGGCTTATACTTCACACTTATATAGTGATTCCTAAATGTGTTATCCCATAGATACACTATTTGATATACTCCGTATCAAATTTAGAAACCATTAAAAAGTTTTAACGATTTATCCTTGGTACGGAACATTGTCTCATTATGAGAATAGACCAAAATTTTATTTGACAATGTTGAACCGTCATTAATGCCTTTGTTTGGTCTCCTTGAACCTAGATCTTGGGATCTCAACTATTTTAGGTAGAGTTACCGCCACAGTGACTTGTCCTCCGCCATACTCCCGATCCCTTCGATGATTATCAACCGCCTATCTATTTAGGCCTTTTGTAAGTGAATTCGGCACATTAACTTTTGACTTTACGTAGTCAATTATGATAATTCCACTAGAGAGTAATTGTCTAACAATATTATGTTTTCATCGTATGTGACGAGATTTTTCGTTATACATAACACTTCCAGCCCTTCCTATTGCTGCTTGACTATCGCAGTTTATGCATATATGAGTTACTAGTTTGGGCCAAAAAGGAATATCTTCCAAGAAATTGCGGAGCCATTCAGCTTCTTCTCCAGTCTTATCTAAAGCTATAAACTCAGACTCCATTATAGAGCGAGGGATGCATGTCTGTTTGGTTGATTTTCAAGACACTACTCCTCCACCAATAGTAAACACGTATCCACTTGTGGACTTTGTTTCTGATGACCCTGTGATCCAATTTGCATCACTATATCCTTCAATTACCGCATGATATTTATTGTAGTGCGAAGTATAATTTTGGGTATGTTTTAGATACTCCAAAACTCGTTTCATTACCATCCAATGAGTTTGGTCGGAATTACTTGTGTAACGACTCAGTTTACTTACTGCACAAGCTATATCAGGTCGTGTACAATTCATGATATACATTAAACTTCCCAATACTCGAGCATAATCCAGTTGAGATTTTCTCTGACCTAGATTCTTTATAAAAGCAACATTTATATCAATCGGGGTCTTTGCGACTTTGAAATCTAAATACGTGATTTTTCAAGTACCATATTAACGTAATGAGATTGAGACAATTCCAGTCCTTGAGGAGTCCTATGATTTAATTCCTAGAATTAAATCAGCAACCCCTAAGTCTTTCATATCAAACTTGCTAGCAAGCATACACTTAGTAGCATTTATATTCGCAAGGTCTTTGCTCATTAGTAACATATCATCAACATATAAATATACAATGACTATATGATTTGGAGTATTTTTAATATAAACACATGTATCACACTCATTAATCTTAAATCCATTTGCCAACATTGTTTGGTCAAACATTGCATGCCATTGCTTGGATGCTTGTTTCAATCCATAAAGAGACTTAACAAGTCGGCACACATTCTTTTGTTTTCCTGGAACTATGAACCCTTCAGGTTGTTCCATATAAATTTCTTCCTCCAAATCTCCATATAATAAGGTTGTCTTCACATCCATCCGATGGATTTCAAGACCATACACGGCGGCTAACGCTATTAACACCCGAATAGAGGTAATCCTTGTTATTGGTGAGTATGTATCAAAGTAATCAAGACCTTCTCGTTGTCTATACCCTTTGACAACTAATCTTTCCTTATATTTTTTAATAGTACCATCAGCTTTCATTTCCTTTTGAAAATCCATTTAGAACCCAAAGGTTTATTTCCTAGAGGAAGATCAACCAATTCCCAAGTATGATTGCTTAATATGGATTCTATCTCACTATCGACTGCCTCTTTCGAATATTGTGCTTCCGAGGAAGACATTGCTTTTTTAAAAGTTTGATGCTCATTTTCCAACAAAAATGTCAGAAAGTCTGGTCCAAATGAAGTAGTTGTCCTTTGACGTTTACTACATCTTGGATTTTCCTCATTAAACGTACTTTCCTTTGCTTCTTCTCGAGGTCGCTTAGGTTTTTCACTAGATGAATCACATTCATATTTATATGAATAAATATTCTCAAAGAATTCAGCATTATCGGATTCGATTAACGTATTAATATTAATGTCAGAATTTTCTGATTTATGAATCAGAAAACAATATGCCTTACTATTTCTTGGATATCCTATGAAAACGCAATCAACCGTTTCGGTCCAATCTTCACCCTTTTGGGTTAGGAACTTGCACTTTAGCCAAACACCCCCACACTTTAAAATATTTTAAGTTGGATTTTCTACCTTTCTATTTTTCATATGGAATGAATTGCGTTTTGCTATGGGAAACTCGATTGAGTATTTGATTAGCTGTTAGAATAGCTTCCCCCCACAAGTTCTGGGTAAACCCGAACTTATCAACAAGGCATTCATCATCTCCTTTAACGTTCTATTCTTTCTTTATGCAATTCTATTAGATTGCGGTGAGTAAGGGGCAATTGTTTGGTGAATAATGCCTTATTCCAAACATATTTCTTCAAAAGGAGATTTATATTCGCCACTCTTATCACTTCTTATCATTTTGATCTTTTTGTTTAGTTGTGTTTCAACTTTATTTTTGTATTGTTTAAATGCCTCAATTGCTTCATCTTTACTATTAAGTAAGTAAATATAATAATATCTAGTATTGTCATCAATAAAAGTTATGATATATTTTTTCCCACTGCGAGATGGTATTGACTTCATGTCGCAAATATCCGTGTGAATTAAGTCTAAAGGATTTGAATTCCTTCCAACTGACTTATAAGGATGTTTAACATAGTTAGATTCCACACATATTTGACATTTCAAATTATCGCATTTAAATTTAGGCAATACTTCCAAATTAACTATCTTTCGTATAATTTTGAAGTTGATGTGACCTAAACGTGCATGCCATAAATTATTTGACACAAGCAAGTAAGAAGAAGCTTGAACTTTATTGATAGCAATAACTATTACATTTAACTACTTCCAAGTTAATTATTTTTCGTATAGTTTTGAAGTTGATGTGACCTAAACGTGCATGTCATAAATTATTTGACACAAGCAAGTAAGAAGAAGCTTGAACTTTATTGATATCAATAGCTATTACATTCAACTTGAAAAGACCCTCTGTTAGGTAACCTTTTCCTACATACACATCATTCTTACTTATTATAACTTTTTCAGTAACAAACACATACTTAAATCCATTCTTGATAAGAAGTCCGGCAGAGACCAAATTCTTGCGAATTTCAGGAACATGAAGAACATTGTTTAGAGTCACAACTTTGCCCGAAGTCATCTTCAAAGATATCTTTCCAACTCCTTCAATTTTTGTTGTTGCGGAGTTTCCGATAAAGATAGTCTCATTGGGCCCTGCGGGAACATAAGAGGCAAATAACTCTTTGTTAGCACAAACATGGCGAGTGGCTCCAGAATCTATCCACCACTCCTTAGGATTTCCTACCAAGTTGCATTCAGATAGCGTGGCACATAAGTCCTCCATTTCATCATTCTTTTTGACCATGTTTGCTTGACTCTTCTTCTTGTCCTTCTTCGATTCACGGTAGTCTACAGCCTTATGTCTAACCTTTCCACAGTTGTGGCAATTACTTTTGAAATTCTTCTTGCTCGGGTAATTTTTTTGACCACACGACTTCTTTCTCTTTCTGTTGCTTGTAGACGCTTCCTAAACAATATTTGCTCCCGTTATTGTTGAGTTACCATGTGTCTTCTTTTCAGCAGCCTTGTTGTCCTCTTCAATCCATAGACGAACAATAAGGTCTTCAAACGTCATTTCCTTGCGCTTATGTTTCAAGTAATTCTTAAAGTCCTTCTGCAGCAGAGGCAGCTTTTCAATAAATGCTGCAACTTGAAATGCTTTTTATGACCATAACTTCAATCATAAATTTATAATTAGTAAAATATCAATATCTTGAATAAAAATATTGACTCGATTTATACCTTCAATAAGGAGGTCATGAACAATCACTTGCAGTTCTTGGACTCGCGTTATGACAGATTTGCAAAGTCAACCATTTTGAAATCCAGAAATTTGGCAGCCACAAACTTCTTAAGTCCGACATCTTTAGTCTTGTGCTTCTTTTCAAGAGCATTCCACAACTCTTGTGATGTTTTCATGATTCTATAAACATTGTACATGTGTTCTTCCGAGCAAATTAAAATATAATTTTTGCCTAAGAAGTCAAAATGTTCCATGCTTTCATGACCACAAATCGCTCATTTCAGGAGTTTTTTCTTCCAAAACTGAAACGTCCTCGCTGATAAACTGCTGTAAATTGAGTGTGGTCAGGTAGAAGAATATTTTCTACTGCCAACGCTTAAATTCCACGCCGAAAAACTTTTTGGGCTTTTTCTGCAGGTGCCATCGGCGGTGTAGGAGTTGTGCGACTTAAAGACGCAGTAGCCATTGTAGCAGTAGTCCCAACGGAACCATTATGTTGTTCCATACTGTTGTCATTTTTCTGTAAAAGAAATTGACACAACCAGAATTAGTAAGACAGTGAAGTTATTATATCTTCAATCTGAATACAAACAACCGAGTAGAAAATCACAAGGATTTTAATCTCGGATTGGATTGAAAGTCAGAAAGACTTTAATCTCAAACTAGAGTAGAAAATCAGAAGATTCTAATCTCCAAAACGGGAGTAGAAAATCGCTAAGATTTTTAGTCTCCCAAAGCAGAAAGTAAGATGGACACATAATATAAAATTTAAATTCCTTAAGCTTGTTATAAACCTGTGTTCGAAAATAATTTCTGCAAAAAATAAAACAAACAGAAGCAGAAACATAATAGAAGCAAAAATAAATAAAAGTTCCGAGCCCAACAGAAACGTGTGTTTCCTTAAGGAATTTAATTCCCTCACTGTTGCCCAAGGTTATTGGATTAATCCCTCCCATGATGGAACAAAACAACTATTTTTTAATACCGGCAATGGAAATTACAGAACTTCGTCGAACTCAACAAACGGCAGTAAACCACACTTATGCTTACGTTTTTGCTTTGGAAAAACAGTGCAGAAATGCAGAAAATAGAGGGGAGAGTATGTAGATTTTCAGTGCTGAAAAATGAGGCAAACCCTCTGAATTTATAGCCAAACAATCAGTCTGGGTTGAATAAGTGCGAAGGTACCTATTCATATGAGGTACCATTTCGGCAGAAGTCTGGTCACGAATTTTAAACTCAAAACGACGGTTTGGAACCGCAAATTTTAAATTAAAATTTCGCGAAAAAAATATTAGAAAAGAAATCGTATAATAGAAAACGGGAAACAAATTTGGTCCAAAAAATTATCAATCGAAATTGAAACTGAAGCCGAGCCGAGCGAGGAACGACGACGACAGCGCGAGGCACCACTTTTTCTTAATCCTTTAAGAGTTAGAAGATGTGTTTCTCTATATAAGCACAAATATTTTCTTTCCTTTTTCTGACGAGAAACAAAGTGTATTTGAAAGGGAAACAACTTAAACTCTTCGTCTCCCTCCAAATCTTTTCCCTACATTTTCCATTCACTTCTTTTATCTAATTAGATAAAAACCCAACAATACAAGCATTAGTAGTTGCTTCCACAGTTTGAACCCGTAACCTATAGTTCATACGAACAAAGACAATTTCATCGTTGCTCCAATGCTCCAAGCTCCTAATTTCGAACCAAAACATAATATTTTAAACTGTATTTCTTTAAAAAGCACAATAAAATTATTATTTGAGAAATTAAATTCTCGTTGCCTAATCAAAATTCTAGCCTAAGTGAGAGACAAGCTTGCCCACCTAAAATGTACATGCTCCTTTAGGTTCTTTAAATTTCGTGGGTGGTGTACCTATTTGGCATAAGTTTTTTGTGGGGATAAATTGATAGTAACTAGCTGCCAAACACAGTGAAAATTTTGTGGAAACCAAAGTACCCTACAATAAAAGGAAAATCCAAATTCCCTCTTACTTTATATAATTGGTTTCGCCTGTCAAATGACAGGGAATTGAGTGCCACTCAACTTGGAGATGATTACATAAATGTACTATCCCTATTTGAATGAACAAAAATCTTTCACCAGTAAAGAAGCAACACGTCATTGAGAATTGTGGTGAATTGGTAGGTATTCGTATTCATATATCTTTAAGAAAAAGGTATCGGAGTTAAGTTCGGGATAAAGTCGCCTTTGTTAGAGGACACTTTATTTTCAATAGAGAATTTTTCGATACAAATTTAAATTTTATCTGAGTCAATACAAATATCAAATATCAGATGAAAAACAAGACAAGTAGTCACACTTCAAGATAGATTGGAAACTTCTTACTTTACCATTTAGGGTTTTCTTCTTCATTTCTCTTTCCACAGGATTACAGTTTGGTTTGACTTTTCTATAGCAAATAACACGGCTTCTAGTCAGATTCATATATCAAGAGACGAATTTAAAATTTAATATTATATAGCGTTGAATTTGAAATTTTACTATAGTACATCTGATTTATTGAATTTAAAATCTGTTTTTTATACTTATCAGTAGTTTTTAATACATATGCAAAGTTTGAGCTAAAATTATTTAAAGAGCTTATAACAAGTTTTCTACTTCCTCAGCCTAATAGTCTAAGGTATGAAGGGTTATAAAGACTGATTTAACTTAATACATAATGTAAATAATTCTTACATTACTAATGTAATTTAACATGTTGTAGTATATTACTAGTCTTATTTTCAAGTAATTAGTTCCTCTTGTTATAGGGCAGTTGCATAAAATTATCTTTTGAACGTTTTTAATCTGATAATGGAATAATTCTTTTTAATGATGTTGCGGTATAAAATACATCGGTAAAACTTAATTTGACTTTCTCGGTCGACCTCACTATCTAGGTGTGTGTAAATCCTAAGATAACTAATTTATATATATATATATATATATTTTTTTTTTTTTGAAGATGAATTAAATTTGCATTAATAGCTCGTTTTGCTCCGATAGCTTTTCTTATTCGTTTTTTTTTTCCAGTAGCTACACAAATAGCCAGAAGGATTCACTTTTTTTATAGTCATTATATATAGGTTATATATTAATTATATAATATTATTCACATATAATACATAAGTTGTACATATATTATATATTCGCCAACTATTTGAGAAGCTATTTAGGTTAAGCCTTCTAAATCTCATCTCAATATAACCTAATTTGCTGATGTATGGTATATATGCATCTTCATGAGGGCCATCTATTTCGAAAAGTCAAGAAATTCGTCACCAAGCACCAATTACATATACACAAAGACGGAGATAGGCTTTTTATTTTATGAGTTTTGGATTTGGAACGATCATTTTAAATATTAATAATTGAATTCTAAATTTAATATTTATAAAAATAAATTTCTTAACATAAATATACTTTTCGAGCAAACGCTAATGGGTTCGACCGAATTTGTAGCTAGGCTTTTAGCTCCGCTCCTACGTATACGTAGGTTTAATCAATTCTTGTTCTTATTAGATATCCTCTCTCTTTCCGCATCTTTCAATAATATTCTGAACTTTATACCTGCGTATCAGAATTTAGGAAGAGTACTTGGCAACTATACCTAATCTTATCCATTTCTTTTAGGGGCAAAGAATTTCTTCAAACCACTTTACTAATACTACTTCATTATATTCTTACAATAGTTTTCAACATATTGATGCGATCTAACAGTGTTAACCCTGGTCCAAGGTGTTATAAAAAGTAATAGGTCCATATCTTCGCAAAAAGTAATAGAGCAACTTGTGTTAGAATTAGGGCGGATCTAGTGCAAAGGTTACGGGTTCACTTGAATTCAATAATTTTAGCGTACACCTTATATTTTTATTAAAAATTTATTAAAGTATAAGAATATTTAGTCTAGAACTCAAACCTTTATCTAGTCATCATGTATATTAACTAAAGATTGTTATAAGAACTTATAAACTTAAAATTCTGAATTCGCCTCTGATTACAACCACATAATTACTAAGTTAGCGAGGCTTCTTCTGTCATGGTTGGAACTAGAGGGGCTAAACCCTTTTCAAAGGAAAATTACATTGTATATATAATGTTATGTTAATTCTTTTTTATGTATATAATAGATGTTGGTGATAATCCTGCTTTTATTACTATCTTCGTTTTCTGTGCAAAATCTTTAAATAAATATATATATTTAGTGCGAAGAGTAATGGAATTTATCTTTATACTCAAAGGCGAAAAGATTATATGATTTCAATTGAATCTAACATTTTTGACATGAAATAGACATATAAAAACTCAAAAAATATATATTAAATTATGATCTCAAAAATCATTTATTACATCATGATGATCCATCAATCCACATGGCTTCAAAAGTTAGGTGTCATAAGTCTCTATCATCAAAGAAGCACTAAAAAAGGCAAAGATTAAAAAACCAAATTGCATAACCTAATCTTTGCCAATTTCCACATATTATTCATATTCCCTTTTCCACTAAAACATATTCCCTTTTTATACTCACTTTTGGCCCATGCAACTATACTCAATTGCTAATCCAATCTTCACACTTTTCTTTTAGTCCAAATATGTCACCATCTTCACATTGATTAATTACCCAATTATTTATCATGTTTCATTTTTCCATTAAGAATCCAACATTTGAGGGATAGATAATTAGAATAATTATCCAATGGGTTGTTGAGGTACTAATTACACTATTGACATAGATTAAGTATTAACTACAGTTAAATCTTTCTATAATAATCGTCTTCTTTAATAACTAAGTTTTATTTGAAACTAAATTTTTTATGTCATACCATAATATATGTTATATATAACAACACTTTACTATAGCCGCAAAAAGTTATTAAAACAAAAGAAGTTATTATAAAGAGATTTGACTGTATATCATTATCAATAAGCTCAAGTTATAATAGAACCCTAGTTAAAATAAATAAGAAAGCTGACCTTTAGCATGATTATTTTTCACATTCCATCTCAACCGTCCATGTCTTTAATCACCAAGATCACATAATTGTCTTTAATATAAGCAAAATTTACATAGATGATTTGGACAATACTTGAGTTAACGTTGATAAAAAAATGTATATAAAATTGAAGTTGAAAAAAAAAAATTGTGGAAGTTGTCCTTGCACATTAACTTCATTGTTATAAAGTGTGTAAATGAAAGTCTATATTTTATTTAAAATAAAAATCTACCAAGTTTTAACTTAAAATTCAAATAATAAAATTCAGCAGCAAATACTCGCAACAAAATTATTACTTTCAAACTTTATAATTGCAAAAACGTCAAAATATCTTATTTTTCTCTTTATTTTTATTGAAATATTCATACATTTACCATCAGCAAATCATTTTATATTTGTTCGACCCTTACGTAGCTGCAATATGGACCTTAATCAAGTTATAATATGAGATAATTTTAATCTTGTATAGTCAAAAGTAGAAGGAAAAATCTGAATATCTTTTCCGAATTATTTTGTCATTTGAATTACACCATCTATTTTAAATAGGAAATTTTCTCTGGACACACGAGCAATTTAACTTATTCGATTTTTTTTCTCTTTTTATTCTTATATACGTAGGTTTTTGGGTAATAGGATAATATACGAGAACTCTTACTCATATCTTATCATTTTTCGAATATCCCCTTATAAAATGATGAAAGTGTCCGATTATAACAAGACTGAAGTGTTACTTTAATGGCTCGATATGAAAGCACGATCTATCTAAAGAGTAAATATAAATTAATTTATTAACGGTAAAATTAAGATATTTCCTAAACAAAACGGCCATTTAACATAGTCCTTTAGAATATGCCACGTCGACCCACCACCCGTCACTTTATCAAAACCCTAATCACCCCCCCTCGCTTTCACCTCTATATATGTTCCCACCTCTCCATTTGTTCTCTCTTCCCCTCTTTCTCACCATTTCCTCAGTCCACAAAACACTGACACATACCCAAATATATGCATATCTATCGATCATATCGAAATCTCAAAAATTTCCTAATTCAAAACCCTAGTTTTTTGCTATTTTCATCAAATCAAATCCAAATTCTCGAAAATTTCTGTAATGTGATTAACGTTGATTGAAGCATTGTAAGTTTGAGTTTTTGTGTGTATCAATGGCGGAGCGGAGATTCGGAGTTGGTTACGCTTTAGCACCGAAGAAACAAGCGAGTTTCATACAAGCAACGCTCGTTAACCTCGCGACCGAACGAGGAATCGATCTAATTCGAATCGATACGGATAAGCCGTTAATCGAACAAGGTCCGTTCGATTGCGTGCTTCACAAGTTATACGGCGAGGATTGGAGACTGCAATTGAAAGAGTTCTCTTTACAAAATCCTCAGGCGCTCATTATCGACTCGCCCGAGTCAATCGAGCGGTTACATAACAGAATCTCAATGCTTCAGGTAGCGACCGAGCTGGAAATTAAGTGCGAAACGGTGTCTTTTGGGATTCCTAAACAGACTGTAGTTTATGACGCGAAAATCGTGTCGGCGAGTTATTTGGAAAGTGAGGGATTGAAATTTCCTGTGATTGCGAAACCGTTAGTGGCTGATGGTAGTGCGAAATCACATAAGATGCTATTAGTGTTTAATAAAGACGGGTTAAGTAAATTGAAACCGCCGATAGTGTTACAGGAGTTTGTGAATCACGGGGCGGTTATTTTTAAGGTGTATGTGGTTGGGGACTACGTGAAATGTGTAAAGAGGAAGTCGTTGCCTGACGTAACCGAGGATAATTTAGGGAAATTGGAGAGTTACTTGTCATTTTCGCAGGTTTCAAATTTGAATACTTGCGAGAAAAATGATGATAAGTTCTATAAGTTGATGAATTTGGATGATGCTGAATTGCCCCCATTGAGTTTTTTGACAGATATAGCTAGAGGGCTTAGACGAGCGACGAAATTGCATCTTTTTAACTTTGATTTGATTAGGGATAATAGAGTTGGTAATAGGTATCTTATTATTGACATTAACTATTTCCCTGGTTATGCCAAGATGCCGAATTACGAGAGTGTGATGACAGATTTTTTCTGGGATGTATTGAATAAGAACGATAAGGGTTTCGAGAGCTTACAAAAGGGTAGTTGTGAAAAGGAGGTTAGGATGTTGGTTGGGAATAAAGGGTATGGTGAAGATGAAGGGACATTACCAGTTTCGCCTCTTAAGAGGGAAGAAAAAGAGAACACTATTCAGGTCTAAGGATGTGAAGTACACAAATCAAAGTTGCACGGCAAAGGGTGGCGAAGGGTCGATCAGAAGATTTGCTCAAGATATGGACTGTTTCATGGGTTACTGTAAAACCACAGGAGTTTCTTTTAGGTAGGGAGTTATTCGTACAGCAGTGAATAAGTAGGTTCCTGATATGGCCTTTTTTTAAGGCATTAGGTGGCGTTCTTTGTTGAAACATGTACATTCTTTCTTTGCGGAGGAGATAGGTACTTGCAGATACTCTTTTCTAGGCAAGTTTAGTTTTCTTAAAGGCAACTGTATTTCATTGGTCACTATTTCAATATGTGCCTTCAACAACTTTGATATCACTGAATTTTGCTGTATTCTCAATGGTTTTCATTCTATATTTCCCTAATTTGTCTGTTTTACAAGTGAACGTTGTATCCTAAATAATGACTTCTTTCTGTTTATATATTTCAATAACGTAAGAGGAATTTAGCTTGTTGGAGATTTTTTTTCCTGTTTGGTATCTACATGGATACCTTTTCATTATACTGTCTCGTTCATGGGAGTTAAAATGAATTACGTCTGCAAGAATATTCCTTTTCTAGACCACAACCCAATCAAAGACTGTACGTACTGTGATCATATTCATTAGCTTTTGTATCATAACAGTTCATCCATATTAGTTGTCAGATTCTTATGCTATACTTGGGTATGAGAGGCAACTTCAACTTACCATGAGTGCTCAATTTTTCTTTTATGATTCTAGATGCACTTAAATATCTTTGATCAAGGTATTCCCTTTCAGGTAAGAGGCTTCTTTTCGGTCATCGTTTGGATAAAGAGCTGTCCTGTCTCAAAAAGTAGCTTATGATTATGGCTTATTATGCAAGTTTTAGCCCGAGTGATTTGATGTTACTTTATTTACTACTTCTTCCATTTCATTTTATGTGTCTTAGATTGACTAGACACGAACTTTAAGAAAGGTTAGAAATTCTCTTTATCTTGTGTCCTTAACTGAAGGTGTATATAACATACCAAAAAGTACTAAATATAGAAATGTGAAATTCTTTCATTTGAGTACTTAGCTCAACATATTATGGCTTCATATTTTTAATTTATAGACGTTCTACTTGACATGCACCGGTCCCGTGATTTGTTAATGCAAATAACATAAAGGCTTTCCTTGGGCTACTCCTTAGATAATCAGTTATAATAAATGCTTTCAGCTTGATATACATTGTGATATATGACTCTGTTGATGAGATAGCGTTCATATTAAGTTGCATAATTGCGCCATATTGAATTGGTACAACTCTGCTTGCATGATTTGACGTGGGGAGAAAGATTGCTTTTCTAATGAGTTGCATGGATTGAAGTGTCAAAATCCTGAGTGCTGCAGAACTGTGAGATGTAATACTGGGAAAAAATCTAGCTTTATAAACAACCATGTCTATAATTCTGTTTTGTGTACTTATGCTGTTGCCAATTGGATGGATCATTCTGCATGCTTGTATCTCACATTTCACATAAGCTTCTTGGTTATGTACTCCTTTTAACTGTCTGGAATAACGCTGAGTATGTGCGGAAAGACTCTTACCAGGAAGGAGGGAGAGTTGCAGAATTGATTTTGATCCTTGACTTGATTAGCCTATAGTGTTCTCACTGTCTAGGTTCTTGGTTGACAAGGATCTGTACTATCATTGAATAGAAGAGTTGAAAGAGAAACGGATAGGAAGTAGGCTAGATCTTCATATCTAGAAGTGCCCAGGCCAGCTTTTCGATGAGGGAAAGCTCTCTGCATATTTGAGAGGAGCTAGGATCTAGTGCAAGTTTTCCGTACTCTAGGGAAACTAAGCATGGGCGACTCTATTCTTAGCAATACAAATGTTAATCTTTGTCAAGATGTTTCCTTCTGATTAGAAAAGAAATGGTATCAGTAGTCAGAGAACTTATATCCTTGTTTTGATGCTGAGAAGTAGTAGATAATAGAAAGTGACATTCTTAATCTTTAGAAAAGAAAATGGTACAAGTGCTTCTTTTCTTTCTTCTTCTTGCCTTGTATGTTGGGTTCCCTTTATGTTCTCCATTTTCCTTGACCGGTCAGGTTCTAAATAGATTGCCACGATATCACTTCCTAGGGATTCGTTTTTTTGGCTGTATATGAACTGATTCTGTTACCTGATTGCACTTTAACATTTTATGCACCTACTTAAATTATAAGAAGCAGGTAATAACAAGAAAGGAGGGAGAATTGTCTCAATTATTCAGTATAAGGTTTTCAATTTGATGGATTTAATTAGATGTTTGGTCTTTCAGGGGAAACATAAAGAATGCAATGTAATCGAAATGTATTTTAGATATAGTCTTCAGTTTAATTAGCATTATAGAGAGGATAAGATTCTTAACACTACATTGACCTTATAGTATATCTTCGAACTCATTCAATTCCGTACATCCACTGCCCTTTATTCCATTCTTCTTTCCTTCAGGACAGAAGTACATTTCCACTTGCATTGGTTACTTTCCAGCAGTCCTATGATGTAGCTCCAGGTGAAATTTGTTGTGATATGTTTTTGGGTCAGAAAAAGTTTTCTGCTCTTGAATTCTAAGTTATAAGTAGGTCAGGAAGGATAAATGAGATGCCCTGAGGTTTTGCGACGGGAGTATTTTGTTAAACTTTTGAAGGGAATCTAGCTGGGCAATCTAGATAAAGTAACAGATTTGTGTGTCTTTGGGAAATGGTAGCTTGACCTCAAAAGAGTAACGATTATGTCTACATGCTAATTAAGGCCTTTTAAGTACAAGGAGTGTGTCCCTTAACTAAGGACCTATGCTTGAACTGGTGAAAGTATTAATCGGTGGGGTTACTCGTTGGCACTGGATTTCACCTCTCTATAATGGCTGAGAATTTATTATTTACACCTGACGTTCCTGTTATAGCAGTATCATAGTTGCTTGTTTGAACATCTTTAGCATACCAGATAGCTTGGAATTTTGGCTCTGTAACTTTAGTAACACTAGCCTTGGTAGAATTGGCATTTTCAACTCAGTATTAAGGCATATTAATGCTTCTTACTGTGAAACTTGAAACAGCTGCAATGTTCAACCATTCTATGCACTAATCTGCTTACTGTTGCTGCGCGATAGTATTTTTGTTGTCAAACATGTTATTTGTCTGATTTTGACTTTCTAATTTGTGAACATCACACACCTGCGTGTCTTCTAGTTTTTACTACTGTGCTTACGGGATCTAACAAATATTAGCAGAGTGTTGATGAAAACATGAAATGGGGTTCAATCACCCCCCCTCACCCCCCTAAAACCCCAACCCCAGTATTTGGACATTATTTTTGTAACAGACTAGAAAGGAAAGTAAGACACTAAAACTAATACAGAGGGATTTATATATTAGGACATGACCTAAAGAGGTAGGTTTTGGATTATGAGTACTTAGCTTGACATATTAGGGTTAATTGTGGACATTGTTCCTCTTGACATGCATTGTTTCTGTAACGTTAATGCAAATAACATAAAGGCATTCCCTCTTTTTTTTGGCTATTTGTTTGATAGTCAGTTATACTAAATGCTTTCAGCTTGATATAGATTGCAGATAGATGCCTCTGTTGATGAGATAACGTTCATATTAATTTGCATAATTGTGCCATATTGATTTGGCACAACTCTGCTTGCATGATTTGTCATGGGGAGGACGATGGCTTTTTTTAATGAGTTGCATGGATTGAATTGGCAAAATCGTGCTGCAAAACTGTGAGTAATACTAGGAAAAAAATCTAGCTTTATAAACAACCATGTCTATACTTCTGTTTTATGTGCTTATGCTGTTGCCAGTTGGATCATTCTGCATGCTTGTATCTCACATCTCATATGAGCATCTTAGTTATGTACTCCTCTTAACTGCAATTCTGGAATGACGCGAAATATGTGCGGAAAGTTTCTTACCAAGAAGGAGGAGAGTTACAGAATTGATTTGATCCTTGACTTGACTAACCTAAAGTGCTCTCACTGTCTAGATTCTTGGTTGATGAGGATCTGTTCTAACCTTGAATAGAAGAGAGAAAAGAGAAACAGATAGGAAGTAGGCTAGATCGTCATATGTAGAAGTGCCCAGGCCAGCTTTTTGATGAGGGAAAGCTCTCTAAATATAGTGATTTTTAAGGAGCCAGGACCTAGTGCACGTTTTCCGAGCTCTAGTGAATCTAAGCATGGTGACGCTGTTTCTTAAAAAACGAATGTTAATCTTTGTCAAGATGTTTCCTTCTGATTACAACAACAACAATATACCCAGTGTATTCCCAAAAGTGGGGTCTAGGGAGGGTAGAGTGTACGCAGATCTTACCTCTGACTTTAAAAGGCAGAGAGGCTGTATTTGGAAAGATGTTTCCTTCTGAGTAGAAAAAGAAAATGTTTTTGACGCTGAAAGGTAGTAGTTAGTAGAACGTACATTCTCAATCATTAGAAAGGAAATGGTACAAGTACTTTTCTTTCTTCTTCTTCTTGCCTTGTATGTTGGCTTCCCTTTAAGTTTTCCATTTTCCTTGACAGGTCAGCTTCTAAATATGACTGTATATGAAGTGATTCTTTTAAACTTATCAGGGTTGTCGAAGTTAACTGCTACATTTTATGCACTTACTAAAATTATAAGAAGCAGACGTACTGAGCAGAGAGGTAGATGACAAAAAAGGAGGGAGAATTATCTTAAATGGATAGTGGTAGGTTTTCAATCTGATGCATTAAGTCAGATGTTTGGTCATTCAGGGAAAACATATACTATGCAATGATGTGCTCTTTCCTTAATGGAGAAAACATATACTATCCAAAGGACATCTCCACTTGCATTGCTTCCTATGATGTTGCTCCAGGTCAAATTTATTGTGGTTTCTTTTTATGTCATAAAAGGTTTTCTGCTCTTCAGATCTAAGTAATAAGTAGGACAGGTAGGATAAGTGAGTGGCCCTTAGGTTTTGATACTGAATATTTTGTTGAACTTTTGGAGGGCCTCTAACTGGATTAATTCTGATAAGGTAATAGATTTTTGTCTTTTGGAAATGGTAGCTTGGCTCAAAAGAGTAGCAATCATGTCTACATGCTATACCAGGCCTTTTTGAGGACAAGGACTGTGTCCTTTAGCTAAGGACCTACGAGTGAACTGGTGAAAGTGTTAATCGTTGGATTTACTTGATGCCACTGTATTTCACCGCCTTCTATAATGGCTAACTAAGTATGGAGTGCCTGTTTACCCCTGACTTTCCTGTTAGATAGTAGTATCATTGTGCTGGTTTGAACATCTTTAGCATACTAGATAGCTTGGGATTTTGGCTCTGTAACTTTAAGTAACACTAGCCTCGGTATGATTGGCATTTTCAACTTAGTAGCAAGGCATATTAATGTTTCGTATTGTGAAACTTGAAACACCTGAAATGTTCACCCATGCTATGCACTAATCTGCTTACATTGCTATAGTATAGTATTTCTGTTGTCATTCATGTATTGTCTGATTTTTCCTGTCTAATTTGTGGACATTGCGCAGCTATGCGTCTTCTAGTTTTTACGCTTAAAGGCATCTGGCAAACATTCGCACGGAGTTTTGATGCAAATATGATATGGGGTTCAAGCCACCATATGTGGACATAGTGAGAGTAGCCAATGGTGCTCAGCCTCATGCAAAGCATCTTTTACTTTAGTGAAGCCAGGTATGATCAGGTGAAGCTAGGTTCGATCAGGTGTTCTGTTACCTCAAAGAGAAGACGGTACACTGATTTACTGTTTAAATCTATATGCTGCAGGTCTAGTTGTTTTATATTGTTATCTTTTCTTTTTTGGTCTAGTTGTTTTATAGTGTTATCTTTTCTTTTTACTTTTAACGGATAGTGTTTGATTCAGTTTGCACGCATCTAGACTATTTCTTACCTCTTATATCCCACCAACTCAAGTATCGGAATATCCATCAAAGCTTAGGTCAACTAAAAGAAGTCATCTAGCGTTTTTTTTGACTCTGCTGCTATTTGAATTGTGTTCTTTCATTATATTCACTCCTTAGATTTACTGTTAGGTCATACTCTTGGGTGCTAATGATATACTGCTGGCCTTGTTTCGTTAATTCACGGACTTACAGTCAATATTGATGACCCATTATGAAATTGTAACTTGTGCCCAGTTCATGACAAAGGCATGGATTGATCCTTTTGGGAGCTACTCTTTGCTTGGTTCCTCTGTGTAATGTTTAACTCCACAATGTGAGCTTATCAGATTGTATTTTTATATTGACTTAACTTTTGCCTTATGGTTCAAAGGTAACTTCTCCACCTTCACATGGTAGGGTAAACTTTGCTACACACTACCTTCGCTAGACTTCACTTGTGTGACCGCACTGGATTTGTTAGGGTATGTTGTTGTTGTTGGTTCTCTAAGCTTTAGTTTTGCTCTTTTTCTCCCTTTTTTGCTGCTTTTCAGTGTGTTCGGTGCGAAGTTAAAATATTTTCCGTAGGAAAATAAATTATGTTCTTTAGATAATTTTTGGTGTTTGGTGAGTGAGTAGAAATAGTTATCAACTAGTTAATTGATCCGCGCGAAGTGCAGTAAAATACTTCATTTTATATATTAGTTGATATAAAATTTATAGTACAAAACACACCCACAAACACACACACACATATATATATATATAATGTTTAATCCTAGATAAACATGCAAATAAAATAAAAATCAGATGTATAAGGAAAAGATACGTATGAAAAAAATGAATTAGAAAAATAAATTCGAATAATAAAATGGCATATTGGGAAAGGAAGCTAACACTTATTTTATAGAGGAAAAGTATGAAATCTGTGTCTTGCCCTTCGTTCCTACTTAAATGTTATTCAGAAATGTTATTAACAATCGCATCTCAGAAAATACCAATTTTATTAACGCATATCCTTTAATAAATTTATTTATTAAAAGTTATAATAATATAATAAATAAAAAAATTATATGATGTAAACCATACAATAGTAACAACTATACTCAATGTCGAGGAATAAAGAAGTTAAAAATCAAATATTTAAGGAACAAAATTACTTACATACGCGAAAAATAATCATTGCGTCTCGAGAACAGTCCTTCCAACTGGAAAGGCTCATCATATAGTGATTGTAATTAGAAGTAAATGTTATTCATGATTATAGACTTTTGTATTGTTAGGGTGTGTTTAGTATGAAGGAAATTTTTTTTCTAGAAAATATTTTTCTAGAAAATATTTTCATGGAAAATGAGTGGTTTTGTCACTTACTTTCCCTCGTTTGGTTGGTGTGTTGAAAATTTTTTCCGAAAAATATTTTTTAGGATTCACACGCACAGCCTTATCCTATGAGTCCGCCTATGCTACGCGCCTGCCTTTGAGAGCCTTTCCGCTGGTTTCCTTTGTCGGTGTCATTGAACCTCGTTAGCATTTCGAAAAGAATTGGAGGCTCAAAACGAATGGTCAAAGGTGTTTGGTTAGAGAGTAGAAAATATTTTTTTAGGAAAATATATTTTTATGCTATTCTCCTCCCCCTTTCCCCTCCCTCAAATCTTTAAAAATTCACACAAACTCAAAAGAACTAATGTGTTGTTTTATTTTTTTACGCAAAAATAACTTTGAAATTTGTTCTCCATAGCTAAAAAGAAAATGCTTTTTTTTGGTTGAAAAAGAAAGTACTCTTTCTTTAACATAAACATAAAGTACTCATTTCATTGAAATAAAAGAAAATACATGTGTGTTAAAATGAAAGAAAATATTTTTTTGGTAAAAATTAAAAAAATATTAAAAAAATCTTTCTATAACATGAAAAGAAAGTATTATTAATAATATTTTTATTTAAGGTGAGGGTGTGAGTGGGGTGGAAGGGATGGGGTGGGTAAAGTGGGGGTGGGGCGGGGAGTTGGGGTTCGTTGGGTTGGGTGGAGGTTGATGGTGATGGAGAATAGGGTGGGGAAAGTTGAGAAGGAGTTTTGGAAAATGTTTTCCCTTTTCTTGATAGAGAAAATATTTTTTTCCAATTGACGGAAAATGGATTCATGAGAAATACGGAAGGAGAGTAAAAAACACCCAAAAAAATTATAACAGAAGAGTAAATTGTTTTTTTTACCAACAATAATAAAACTTATGTTTGATGAAGACCATATATGTTCATATCCTCTTTTCTTGTCGGTGAAAGGCACCTTTATGCTGCTAAAAATACTTATTGAGAGTATTTAAGGACCAGGAATTTAATATGATAGTATTCATGTTTTTGCCTTTTCAAATTCATTACGCATATTGGCCAAATTGTACGAATGAATTAATCTCATAATAAAAGGGGCAATGAGTAGAAAATAGTAATTAATAGCTATTGTTTACAATGATATTAAATAGGGAAGAGGGTATTAGACGTTACATTTTTTGAATAATTGAATAATCACTTGGAAGAGGATAAAAAATCTTAAAATAAAAGAAAAATAAGCAAAATTCTGAGAAAAAAAGATAAAGATGAATCTTGGACAATAAGAAGTGCCATGTCAGCACTTATTTTTCCTACTTTATAAATAGACACCCTTACTCACGGAAGAAGGCATTCAATCTTTATTCCAAATTTCAGAATTCTCTCCACACATTTCCTCTCTATAAACCCTCTCAACACTTAAGAGCTTTATACCCTGTAAGCTTTAAGATTCAATTTTTTAATACGTGTATTTTAATTTCTTGTTATTAATAATACTTCTGGTCGGCTCTGCCGCCAGATTTTATGTTTTAATCTTATGTTAACATACTTGCATTTTATTTAGCATACGTTTGCATATGATCGACTTTGCCGCCTGAGATATTCTTTTATTTATTGCTTTTTGTTCCTTACATTCCTCATTTTTTCTTAATCCGAATGGCATCACGTTCTTAAGGACGGTTCACATTATAGTACAAGTACCTATAAAATGCAAAAAAAGAAAACGGAGTTGGCAAATTATCCACATAAATATGAACAAGCTCAAATGCATTTCCAGTATCGTTATGTGTAATAGTGCTTTAACAAACAAATTTAGCATGCTATTCTTTTTCCCGTTTGGTTAAATTAACCTAATGTTAATAACTAACAAGAGTCATTATAGGTAGCAATACTCCTAATAGGAAGCAATTTCTCAAAACGAGTCAAAATATTACATACTGTAAAAAAAGTTTTTCTAGTAAATATGGTCCTATTTCTATTACTCTTAGGTAAGCAAAATATAGGGGAATGCTCGATAAATAGTAGAATTAAAATATGTTCGTCTCATTCCTTTCCATTGCAAGTTAGGAAAGCCTTGCCATCATAAGTAGATTCAAGATTTAAACTTCACGGAACTACATATAAGATTAAGGTAAAAGTAAAGTTATTATGTTCGACTGATCTCATAACTTTACTGTTTAATTATATCGATGAAAGTTTTCCACGCAATTAGTGAGAGTTCAATTCCCGATATCCCTTTTCTCTTTGCCTTCCAAATCTCCTATGTAACAGAGAATTTGTTGTAAAAAAAAAAAAAAACTAAATTACGTGTGATAAATTGCTTACTCTTCTTTTTCCCATCAATAAATTAACTTGATCAATTTGCGAAAAAGAGGAGACAAAATAAAGAAACAAAGCCGCCTAAAAATGTTGGAAAATATAAAACTATTGACATCATATCTGGTAATTAGTCAATAGGGATGTTGAGAAGAAGCTGGTAAGACTTTCTGTGAATTCTTCTTCTTTCTTTTCTTAGTTAATTTACTGTATTACAAGTACTATGAAATGTAATAATTAAAAATCGTCAATTGGGGAAATTTAAAGTAGGAATAAAGAAATTGAAAACAAGAATCAAATAATTTTTGTTGGATTTTACTACCAAACTTGATTGCGAATTGTTGACTTGAAAGCAGACAAACTTATACAGTCAATTCTTGAAAATAAGTCATATTCAATTTCTTCTATCTATGTTGTTACAATAAGAATATTAAAATTAAATGACGTTCTATTGGAGAACTAGTGTTAGTATTGAATCGTAATTAGTTATAGTCCATCTTTTCCGAAATCTTTCTTCTGAGATAAACACTCTGTAAAAAGATTTTACACCTTGTTACATTTACCGATTATAGCAAGTTATCTGTCTTATATTCAATATTATAAATACCAAATGTTTAAAAAGCTTGCGTGTAAATATTCTTTGGGTGATGATAATATAAAATATTTTTTATCGACGAGCATATAACTTAAAATTTTATGAATAATTCAAAAATAAAAGTTGCAAATAAGTTTAATTAAGTTTTCTATTGATCACGCTCAACTATGCCTCCTAAGAGGTCTAGCGGTTGTTCCAAATATAATTCGGTTTGCAAGTTCGGAATCGAACCCCACAGGGAATTAAGCTACTAATCACAACCATTAGTTTCACAAGAATTCAAGTAAATCAACTTTCAGAAATATTAAATAACGATTTGAGTGTTATTAACTAAGGGCAAGGTAATTGAGATGTAGTAATTTATAACTAATAGCGCAAATATTGTAGACAATATTGGAAAAGTCTAGGGTTTTGATTTTCCCTATTGTTGGAATTCTTCCCGCTATATTTCCTATAAATTCGCCCATGTATTCTCCACCGATCTTGAGTTCTTTAGGAGTCGAAGCTGTCTCTCGAGAAACTACCACAATTTACTAGACGTATTTTCTCAAACTACGCTAGCTGATACTAATTCACCGCTCACTATGATGGCACAAATGTTTCGTTATCTCTAGTCCATCCTTTAAACCCTCCGTATTGATATCTCAAATACGTTAGGAGTGGTGTTGTTCAACAACTACCTAGATGTGTACTCTTTCTCGAGCAGTACATATTAAATAGGTATAATTAATTGAGAGTTCTTCAATCAAGAACAATAATAATATAGTTGAACAAGTAGAGAAAAGCAAATGGCAAATTTATATTAAATGCAGTGGAAAAATCATCTTTCAATAGGTTCCATCAAATCCTAGATGAGAATTTAGCTACTCATATTTATTTTCACAAATACAATACTAGAATTCATAGCAATGGAAAATGGGAAGAAAGAAGAAAAAACGTGAGGTTGAATCATTCTCCTTGCTCCAAGCATGTCCTGTCTCTCCAAAGTCCTCTCCTTTCAAAAAGTGACTATCACTCATATTTATGTATTTTAGGGTTGAGTTGGGGAGAATATGGCTTCTCCCAATTCGGATTGGAAAAACTGATATTCTGCTTCGGTTCTGGTATGAGGAAGTGAACCTCGCTTCGCTGTCCGGGACTTTTCTCTTTAGCTCTTTTTTTACCAATTTTTTTTCCATTTGATTCTTTTCGGCGTAAGCTTGTTCCTACACATAAGAAATACGTAATGAGCATATTTCACTTCAAGAGTGGTGTAAACTCCTACAACTCACACGCGAAATAACACACAAACACACTCAAAATGTGCACTTTTCACCCTTTATCACCACCCCACAATTAAACTTTTACTCGTCCTCGAGAAACTTAGAATTAAGCACATACACAAGAAACATATTTCAAAACATACTCAAGCATCACACCAATGACAATGGTTTATAACAACGCTTGAAATCTAGCATATGCACTGTTCATATCTTTCCTCAAGTTTTAAACTCATGCCAAGATTATTTAAAATATTCATGTGGCTATTTCTAACATCATCGCCTCAAAACTTGACTCTAATGCATTCTACACCATGATTCGCTCCTTGTGCCAACTCAAAAATCAAAGTCTCTACCAATCCTTTGTAAATCATATGCCCTCACCGACAAACCACAAGACTACACACTCAATATAAGTTCAAGTATATGTTAAGAACTCTCAGATCGAAAGAATTTGCTCACTCTCACAAAGAAACTCTTATGACACCAAAAATCGTACCATAGGCTTGCTCGTAGTGCAAGTCTCTACTAATTTAAGCTTGCAAAGTCTATGATCAAGTTGGACTTTATAAGTTGTAATATATGTAGGCTAAAAGGATATATTTGAAAAAATAGTGACTAATCCTCTTAAGCACTTTAATACACTACACTTCACTTCCGAACACCTTCTTGTCATGACCAATTCAATATCTTGCTGTGGAACTTAAACTTTTAGGCCCTTCTTCATTAAGAACATCAACATCTAGATACTTACTAGCCCAGACAAAAATATAGGAGTGTTATTATTATTATTATTATTTTTTTCACTCTCTTTAATTTGGATTTTCGGCTAGTACCTTTTTTGTTTATAAAAAGTGCACCTTTTCGGCCTTTCTATGGTTCCACTCAAAAGCTATACAATCTCTTTCTTTACTCTTCTAGATAATTAAATGCTTTGGGAGGTAAATGTTTAACAAGATTTGATTAAGAACAAAGGGCATTCGACTTGTAATTTGGTTGCCAAAGAAAATGTTTACAAGCTCAAAAGGGTTGACTACGGATAATAGTAGCACTGGTAGGCGAATAGGTCAAGTGGTCAATCAAACAAAGCCTATATCACTTTTCAAACTTACAAGACTTAATCATTTCGCTTCAACTCACACACGAAGAAAGTTCTAGACTAGCAAGGATGGCATAGAGTACACCAAAATCTCACCTCACACAATGCACATGACTCACTCAGGACGGCTTGGGCTCGAATCTCAAGTTAAAGAAACTAGCACAGTCATCATAAAATTTTAGCTCAAGAGAATTAATCGCAAGAGTCAAAGATGAGCCTCGATGTCAAAAGAAAGTCACACATAGTTTCAAGGCATATAATTACAAAGATCATGAAGAAAGTAATCAGTTGAAATGCTTCACCTCTGCGCCCCAATATTAAATAATCAAAAAGCATAGATACTCAAGCTTCTTCTAATTCCATTGTCAGTTCAACCAGAAAATAACATAAAAGAGAAATAAAAAAAGTCTATATGTATTTTTCTTTAGATTTTATTCCTTCAAGAAAACCGTGTAGGTAATCCATCATCGGCAAAAGTTCATAACTCTTTACAAAGTTTGAATAAAAATCTACTTGTAAATACTAGCTTCAAGAAAATGACATCATTGGGAAAGAATCGTGGTTTAAAGAAAATCTGGGATTAAGCCACTAAAAAAATACTACAATTATACAATTGCAATGGCCATAAGTGTGATCATTCAATTCAACATAATATATCACTAGCAATTAAGCACATGCCACAAAAATTAAGGTCTGATACTGTTGCTCCCTATCGCACACGCATGTATACTTGGTCGACAAGTAATACATGGTTATGAGTCCGGATTATCGTACCCAAGGGACTTAAGTTAACTACTTTATAACAACGAATATAGTTATTTAAACAAGCAAGAATCGAGTTTAATAGTTGAGTTATTCTAAATTGTATTTCTAATTTATATCTAAGAATTGCAACGAACAAGTATGTATTTTGTAATCAATAAAACAAAGATTCCAGGGTTGTGACTATGTTTCCAATCCTATTGCATTCTAATTGACTTCTCGTTCATATAATTCATGTAAGATTGCTAATTGATCGATAATTATACTCATAGCCTTCTTCCGAAGTACTATTCGCCTATTCCTAACAAGATTAACACCTATTCCTATGGAATTAATCTAGCAAGAATGCAATAAAAATACGATTATCCAATTAAGCATGGTGATTAAGTATATGCCTATCCTAACCATGAATCCGCCCCTTTAAAAAGGTTAAGAGGATGCCTTCTTCAATTCTTATTCTAATCTAAACATAGTTTTCCCAAACATAGCATAGATAATTAATAAAACTTAATTGATGGCCAAAACAATTAAGCAATTAAGCATAAAATTGAAGAAATAATCATATTAACATGAACTATTAAAACAAAATCTTCAATTTAGAAACACAATATTCATGGCTAATCACAACCCCAGAACAAGGGGTGATTAGCCACTCATGTTTAACAAAATCAAAAGACGAAGTATTGAAAAACTAAATAGAGATACTAGACAGAATTGATGAACTGAAAATTGCTTGTGTTGTTGATGTTCCTAAGCTTACTTAGCCTCCAAAATAACGTTCTTCTCTTCTTAGATGGGTTTAGGGGTGTTTATATAGGAGTTGAGAAGGTTTAGGGTCGAATTGGGGGTCTTCTAGACGAAGTAGGAGAGTTTCCCGCAGTTGGCGCCCTAGGTGGTGCCAGGCGCTGCCTGTGGCGCCCAGTCTTCCTTTGTCCGGTTTCTTCTCGTTTTAGCTTGTTTCTTCCCTGTTTTCGCCCCTGATTGCTTTCGACTCATTCCTACACATAAAAACACATTACATTAACATGAATCGACGCAATTAACTTCCCAAATTCACAAAACAAGAGCTAAATATGAGATAATGTACATAGCATTTTATATCTTTTCTACCAATTATCAACACCCCATACTTAGACTCTTGTTCGCCCTCGAGCAATGGGATTATAGACAACTTTCCCCAACTACTAACTCTTAATATCATCACGAAACATTCAGCTTTTCAAACAATTCATACTCTTGAACACAATCAATACTAGCAGACAAGTATGAACACATAACTAATCCATATTATTCCCGTAAAGTTCACTTAGGCATAGTAATGCAATAACATTCAATAACCCAATTGTCACCACCCCACCTCAAAGGCCAACTTGTCACATTAAGCTATTTCAATGCATATACTTACCTAACAAGACAATTTATACATTACCAATTGTTCATGAAATCATGTGCCCTCACTAATTATCTGAAGAGTGAACATATATGAATGAAATCACACAAAAATTGCACAACATACTCTCACTCTCACAAAAAACTCATATGCTTCCCATAAAGTACCATAAGCTTGCTCGTAGTGTAGATTTTCACTAATTGAGTCAGTTCAATCGAAGATCAACTAGGACTTTGTAGGGTTGTAATGTAAGCTAGGGGACAGGTAGGATATATTTGGTAATAGTGGCTAGTCCTCCTAAGCACTTGATACACTATACTCAACTTTTAAGCACTTTTTTTTTTCTTTCAATTGCTAAACTTGTCTCACAAACACAGCCTTTTCTTTTCAACTCACTTAGCACACTACAATAGGAGGTGAATTTTTTTTTTTTCATATCTTTTTTACTATCAATTTTCTTCTTTCTTATTTTGCACCTTCCATACACATTTTTCATCCGCCCGTGATTTTATAGTTTAACTTCAACTAACCAACAAGTCATTTCACAGTTCCTTTCATAATCAAGGCAATCCCTCTAACACTGCCCTTACTTCTTCTAGCGACTAAGTGCTTTCGGAGGTAAAGGTTCAAATAAGGCTCAATTTAAGAACAAAATAAAAGGGAATAGCTTGTAATGTAGGTACCAAAAGAAAAAGGCTTATAGGATCAAGAGGGCTAACAATGGACAAATTTATATTTGATGCGACAAGCACATCCAAAATTAAACAAGAAAGTGCCTATATCATTTATCAGATTATCCCAACTTATAATTTCGCTTTAATTAACATACGGGGCAAGTTCTAGACCATATAAGACAGCATAGATAATCCAAAACCTTACTCACACAATGCACATGACTCAATCACAATGGTTCTGTTCAAATTTCGAGCTAAGTAAGCATATACAATTGAAACAATGAATCAGTAAATACATTGTATGATAAGTAAGTCAACAATTGAGAAGAGACGTCACAATTTGGGCTGTTTTCTTTCGACTTATGAAAAACTCAACTAACGGAAATTGGATCATGTGTCATAGCTTATTGTACTAGCATAAACCATGTCAAGAAGTATTGCAATGTAACTCAGTTCTTCCTAAAACTAATCCTAAAAAAGAAAGTAAAGTTGCCCGGTTCGAATTACATCCTTGGAAAAGAACCGGTGCCCTAAGAAAGACCAAGAAAAACTACCTACTAACCTAAAAATAAAGAAAAATCTTTTTGTTGTTTTCAATCCAATTTTTATCCTTCAAGAAGACGATCCATCGTCGGGAAAAATTTGGAATATATATATAATTAATACTCTTTTTCCAATTTTTTTCATTTTTTTATTTTTTTTCCAGAATTACAATAACAAAAACAACTACTACACAAACCAAAACGATTAATCCTTATAAATTAACAAGAAATAAACTAACAAACAAGTAAAAACTAAAAAAAAAATCTTAGCCTAAAAAATTAAAAATAAAAATTCAACAACATAACAACATACAAATATAAGGCACGACAAGTACTTTCCCCCTCCCCACACTTAATATATGCATAGTCCCCGATGCATTGAAAATATTAGAAGTAAAGTAGGGTGAAAAGAAAAACTCCCCTCAATCCGTGCCGGTTTCATCAGAGTCCATATCAAATGGCACCAATGCCATAGGCCTTGTAGCTTTATCCTCATCATCCCCTTCATGATCCGAGCCTTGGACAGTGTTGGCGTCTTCTTCAGATTGGAATGGACTGCCTGGTTCAATCCCGAGCATCTCTTTTGATGCGCCGGAAAGATCATAGCCCAAGTGCATGCGCTCTTCATCAGAAATTCCCCCTCGGCTCATAAGCAGGTTCATAGCGTTGAACATGAATTTGGTGATATTTTCGTCCCGCTCCAACCTAGCTGCCGGGGTGAGTTTGGACGTTGGCTCCATGACTGATGTAATTTCCATAAGGCCTGGTGGAGCCTCCACCACTTCATCATGCCCCAGGTACTCGGGCACTCCCAAAAAGCGCATGTATTGGGTCAAGAGGTTGCCATAGTATAGCCGCCTAATCTGTCGCCCGAATCTGGTACGGGCCATCTCTGTGAGCATAATCTCTGCTACGTTGATAGGGCGGCCAGTCATGAGAGAGAATATCAAACATACTCGAGCACGTGTGTAATCACTGCTGTGTTCGGCAGGCATCAGCTTAGTTTGCAAGAAATTCTGCCACACCATGGAGGTATTGTTGAAATCGGACAGGACCATTGAAAGGTGTATGTTCCCCTATTTTCTATTCTATTTGGCATTGGAATCAACGCCACAAAGAGTATGTCAGATGAGCTGATATGGGGGACTTTTGATTAGACTTTGAAGGCGGGTTGGGTCCGCATTTTCAACACCCAAATAGTTGCATAGACTCTCTCTGCCCAATGGCACCTCAACTCCTCGAACATACGAGACTAAGCGATGATTCACCCAATTCGCATATAGCTCGCGAACTAGGCTCAGGTTTGCTGGCCCTGGACACTCAAGGAAATTTATCCATTCTGAAAAGGTGGAGGCAAGCAAGAACATCTGGAAATTGCTTTTCGAGTGATGTGGTGTTGATGCCCATCTCTGAGACGTAGCACCCTGTGGGAACAAAGTTCCTATACGAGACAGCAGCCGCATCATTGACATAGTCCAACCGGGGGCGAGGCCATGTGGGAATTGCTGGGAGCCGTCATCAACCTGTTTTCCATTAGACTGGCGAGATGATCCTTCTCCTTTCTTGCTTTTTTTATGGGCTTTGGAGGTAGTTGAAGCCTTGCCAAGAGCTTTCCCTTTTTCACCGTCACGTGCCATATCTTCCTGCAACACGACAATTAGAAAAATGAGAAAAGAGTAGGACAATTTCATGAAAAGACCCCACACTTAAACTTAACATATAAGCGTAGGCATTGTGAGTAAGTGCCAATGATGATAGATGAGTTAAGCTTGGAACTTTGAAGGTGAAACGATACAAATACATACAAAAACTGGCGTACACAAATTTTACAACATACATGATGACGAAATTGGGTGCATAACATGATTGAAATCAAAATGACCCCTCAATACGTATAAAGAACCCAAACTACCCCACACTTAATTCAAATGCATATATAAGTATTTTCGATTACTCAGACTTCATCGAAGCTTTAAAAAGTATCATTCAGGCATTTAATCAAACATGTGATGGGCATGAATAATGTTCTTCACCTTCACCAATGGTGAAGTGTAGGCACCCTCCCAATTTTTGACGAAGTAGAGGGAATGGTAGTTTACTACTCCGATACAACAAAAAAGCACAAAAATGTCAGCCTAATTTACACTTATATAAGTCGAGCCTATTACTGTGCGAAGAGGGAGGAGGATATAGGGACATGTATAGTTAGGTAAAATTAAAATTTAATAGACAAAGATAATAAAAGAAAAGAGAAGATGAAAGAAAGTTATACCTGATGAGTGAGAGATGGACAAATAATACATGGTTATGAGTCCGGATTATCCTACCCAAGGGACTTACGTTAACTACTTTATAACAACGAATATAGTTATTTAAACAAGGAAGAATCAAGTTTAATAGTTGAGTTATTCTAAATTGTATTTCTAATTTATATCTAAGAATTGCAATGAACAAGTATATGTTTTGTAATCAATAAAACAAAGATTCCAGGGTTGTGATTATGTTTCCAATCCTATTGCATTCTAATTGACTTCTCGTTCATATAATTCATGTTAGATTGCTAATTGATCGATAATTATACTCATAGCCTTCTTCCGAAGTACTATTCGCCTATTCCTAACAAGATTAACACCTATTCCTATGGAATTAATCTAGCAAGAATGCAATAAAAAAACGATTATCCAATTAAGCATGGTGATTAAGTATATGCCTATCCTAACCACGAATCTGCCCCTTTAAAAAGGTTAAGAAGATGACTTCTTCAATTCTTATTCTAATCTAAATATAGTTTTTCCAAACATAGCATAGATAATTAATAGAACTTAATTGATGACCAAAACAATTAAGCAATTAAGCATAGAATTGAGAAAACAATCATATTAACATGAACTATTAAAACAAAATCATCAAGTTAGAAACACAATATTCATGGCTAATCACAACCCCAGAACAAGGGGTGATTAGCCACTCTTGTTTAACAAAATCAAAAGACGAAGTATTGAAAAACTAAATAGAGATACTAGACAGAATTGATGAACTGAAAATTGCTTGTGTTGTTGATGTTCCTAAGCTTCCTTAGCCTCCAAAATAACGTTCTTCTCTTCTTAGATGGGTTTAGGGGTGCTTATATAGGAGTTGGGAAGGTTTGGGGTCGAATTGGGGGTCTTCTAGACGGAGTAGGAGAGTTTCCCGCAGTCGGCGCCCTTGTTGGTGCCAGGTTCCCCCCAGGGGACTGCGGGCAGTGAGTTTTTCTGATGTTTTGCCTCCAGCGCCACAGGTAGCGCCAGGCGCTGCCTGTGGCGCCCAGTCTTCCTTTGTCCGGTTTCTTCTCGTTTTGACTCGTTTCTTCCCCGTTTTTGCCCCTGATTGCTTTCGACTCATTCCTACACATAAAAACACATTATTAACATGAATTGACGCAATTAACTTCTCAAATTCACAAAACAAGAGCTAAATATGAGATAATGTACATAGCATTTTATATCTTTTCTATTAATTATCAGATACCCCAGCCCACACTGAAGAATATGCACTGTTCTCAGTTACACAATATCACAAAAATAAGAATAAGCAAGATCAAAAGTAGAGTGTGTGTTAGAAAATCCCTCAAAATCACTGGGGTCGTGGTGAGGACCGATAGTGAACTTCGGTCACAATGGCTAGTCCTGGTTCTTCTGTAATAATGCCATCAGTAACACTCAAATCAACTGTCTTGATCCTCTCTGCATAAGTCTGATGGGCGGCATTAGGGTGGAGAGTGGTGGTATGATGGAGGAGGGAGGGGTCTGTGCGTGTTTGTATTTCAGCGAGAAAGAGACAGAGAAAAGGTTTAAGAGAGATGATGTGCCTGCATTTTCAGTTGTGTCCAATCCCATTCCGTATAATACTTAGCTCACATATTGATGTTCCTTCAATTGTATCACATCTTTCTCTCCTTTTTTGTCACTCATTCTAATGTAGTGTTTCAACCTTTTTCCATTTACCCTAAACTTGTTCGTCTCATCCTCGGACTCAATTTCTCCAACTCCATTTGATAGCACCCCACTACTCTGATTGGTCCTAACCATCTAGATTTCAGGTTACCCGAAAATAATTTTAATCTTGAGTTATATGGGAATACCGCGTCTCCAGGTTTAAAATTTCGCTCAAGAATATTTTTGTCATACATCATCTTCATTCTCTCCAAATATAGTCTTGTGCCTTGAAAAGCATGGTAACGAAACTCATCAAGCTCATACACCTTTAAGATTCTACTTGTACCCACTATTTTCATATCGAGATTCAGCTGCCTCAATGCCTACAAAGCTCTATGGTCCAACTCTACAGGCAAGTGAGACATTTTCCCAAACACTAGTTTATATAAAGACATGGGAGTTTTAAAAGCGGTACGATAGGCCCAAAGTGCATCATCTAACTTTTTCGCCCAATCTGTTCTTGTAGCATTCACGGTCTTTGTCAACACACTCTTTATTTCTCTGTTCGACACCTTCACTTGCCCGCTTAGTTGTGGATGACATGGGGTGGCAGTCTTTTGGCAAAAAACATATTTTTCTAACAACTTTGCGAATGTTTGGTTGCAGAAGTGAGTGCCTCCATCACTGATTATTTCCCTTGGGGTGCTAAACCGGCTGAATATATTCTTTCTCAGAAAACCAATAACTCCCTTTGCATCATGTGTAGGATGTGCCACAGCTTCCACCCATTTTGACACATAGTCCGCAGCTACAAGTATGTACTTGTTGCCATATGAGCTGACAAAAAGCCCCATGAAATTCCCCATATAACAAACACTTCCACTTCCTGAATTGGGTTCATGGGCATCTCATATCGGCAGGAAATATTCCCAGTCCGTTGGCATTCATCATAGTCTTTCACCTAGAGCTGTGCATCTTTGAATGATATCGGCCAGTAGAAGCCCGACTTAACACTTTTTTAGCTGTCTTTACTCTCCCAAAATGCCATCATATGGGGATGCATGACAAGCCTGCAAAATAAAAAATTAGTTTGTCTCGGGGATACATCTCCGGATCATGTTATCAACACAAATCCTGAATAGATAAGGCTCATCCCAATAATACATGCAACATTCATGGTAGAACTCTTTCTTTTGAATAGAGGAAAATCATAGAGGACAATACCGCTTTCCAGATAATTTATAATATCTGCACACCATGGCGCTACCTATAGGCTAATGGCTAATAATTGTTCACTCGGGAAAGTCTCCACAATCTCTTCCACCTCAACCTTCTTCTCTACTCCTTCCAGCCTAGACAAGTGATCAGCCACTTGGTTCTTCCTCTATTCCATCCAGCCTAGACAAGTGATCAGCCACTTGGTTCTTCGTTCCCTTTCGGTCACGAATTTCCAAGTCAAATTCTTGCAGTAGTAGCACCCACCGAATCAGGCACGACTTTGACTCCTTATTCTCAATTTGGTACCCGATAGCAGCATGGTCAGTATAAATAATTACCTTCGAGCCTATCACGTATGACCTAAATTTGTCAAATGCGAACACCACTGCTAGCATCTCCTTCTCAGTCACTGTGTAATTTAGTTGGGCATCACTCAAGGTTTTACTTTCATAGTAGATTGGATGCATGGCTTTATCTTTTTACTACCCAAGAATTGCTCTCAAATCATAATCGCTTGCATCGCACATCAGCTCAAATTGTTGCTCCTAGTCGGGTGCAACTATGATAGTTGAAGAGACCAACCTCTTCTTAAATTCCTCAAAAGCTACCCTGCAATCATTACAAAACACAAAGGAGTGATCTTTTTCAAGCCATTTACACAAAGGGTTAGCAATCTTGGAAAAATATTTTATAAACCGCTTGTAGAAACCGGCATGACCAAGGAAACTTCTTATTGCCTTGACAGAAGTGAGTGGTGGAAACTTTTCTATTACATCAACCTTAGCACGGTCCACCTCAATGCCCTTACTTAACACTAGGTGTCCAATGGACTGTACCTTCATGTACCATGAAATGGCACTTTACCCTAGCACCAGATTAGTCTCCATACAACTCTACAACACTCTTTTTAGATTCCTAAAGAAGTCATCTAACGAGTTTCCCACCGCTGAGAAATCATTCATGAAAACCTCCAATATGTCTTCTACCATATATGTGAAGATGGCCATCATGCACACTTGGAATGTGGTGGATGCATTGCATAGGGCAAACAATATTCTCCGGAAAGCATATATGCCATATAAACAGGTGAATGGCATTTTCTCTCTATCCTCCGGAGTAATAGTGATCTGATTATACCTCGAGTATCGATCCAGGAAGCAAAAATGGGACCTCCTCGCTAATCTGTCTAACATTTGATCAACGAATAGCAGCGAGAACTGGTCCTTTCAGGTGGACTTGTTCAACCTTCTATAATCCATCAGATTCGCCATCCAGTGATGGTTCTTATGGAGATCAACTCGTTGTTTGCGTTTTGCATTACATTCATTTCAACCGTCTTTGGCACACACTGAACTGGGCTGACCCAGTTGCTATCAGATATGGGGAAGATGATTCCCGCATCTAACCACTTGATCACTTCTTTCTTCACCACTTCTTTAATGTTGGGAATCAGCCTTGTTCGGTGTTAGTGGAAGGTTTGCGCCCATCTTCCATTAGAATCTTATGCATATAATGGTCCAACCAATTGTAGTCTTGTACTCCTTCAGAACCTGCAAAAGTTATTCTGCCTACACATCTATCAAACCGGATGAGATAATAACATGTAATGTTGAGCTAGGTCCCAAGTAAGCACACCTGATGTGAGACGATAACGGTTTTAGCTCCAACTGTAGTGGTTCTTCAATTGATGGCTGAGCTGGAGGGTTCTTTCTTTCTTCTAAATGTAAAGGCTAGAATTCAAGCTCTCTTTTCCATTACCCTTGGGCTTCAAGGGCCAAAACCCACTCTGCCAAGTCCATACCATCTACCTTTTCCAAGTTCATGAGGCAGGCTGCTAGGAGGTCTTTTTGCTTTTGGTGCCTCATCTTCCTCTTCCAGAATCATATCCATAGCTTCAATTGAGAGCAATCAGTTAACTTACTGGGTCGCTGCATAGACTTCTGCACATTGGACGTTATTTCTTCATTGTTTAATCTCATCTTTAGCTCCCAGTTTCACAATCAATCAGAGCTCTCCCTGTTGCCAAGAAAGGCCTTCCCAAAATTATGGGATTCTCCTCATCAATCTTGCAGTCCAGAATGACAAAATCTGTCAGAAACACAAACTTTCCAACCTGCACAAGTACATCATCAAGTATACCTGATGGTCTCTTCACTGTTCGGTCGGCTAGCTATAGTAACATGGATATGGGCCTTGATCTTCCAATGCCTAACCTTTTACAGATAGACAATGTCATCAAGTTTATGCTCGCCCAAAAATTACACAATGCTTTAGCAAAAGCATATCTGCCTATGGTGCACGAAATTGTGAGACTTTATGGGTCAGATAGCTTCTGGGCTATGGGTCTTGTCACGACAACACTACAGATTTGAGTCAGTGTAATAGTTTCTAAGTCTTGAAAGTCAAACTTGTGATACATCAAATCCTTCATCATTTTTGCGTAATCGGGCATCTCCTCAAGGCATCAATCTATGGTTAGTTCACCTGAATCTGCTTCAACATCTCCATGAAATTCTTATGTTTTTTATCCTATTAATATTTGTCCAACCTCTGCAGGAAGGGTGCTTGAGGTCGCTTATTTCCTATGGCTTGAGTTAGATCATGCTCAGGCACTTTTTCTAATGTCTTCTCTTGCACTTTTTTAGTCTCCTTTGCAACCTCTTTTTCTTTGTTTAGTTCCTTTTGGGCTTGTTGCACTGTTACATCTATTATATCAATTGACTCATCTATATCAAGTGGCATTGGCACAAGTGATTCAGTTGGTCAGCTTTATCAAGCAATTTCTTGCTCTAGATCAAGATCTCTACCATTTCTCAGACTCATTGCCATCAGCTGTTTTGGACCTTACTCCTTCGGATTGATATGTGTGTCCGCAGGTAATGTCCCTGGAGGATGAATATTAAGAGCCATGGATATCTGCCCTAATTGAATCTCAATGCCCTTGATAGCCGAGTCATGTGATACTACCTTTTCTTACAGTTAGTGGACCCTTTCTTCCATCTTCTTGCTAGCCCTAATGAGTTGTTGCAGCATTCCTTTAATTTCGAACAAACCGTCATCTTGTCTCTCTATCTGTTGCTGTTGAGGTTGTTAATAAGCTAGATGCTGATTTTGATGATTGTACCTATGTTGTCTTTGATAAGGCACAACCTGACCCTGTGGTCGTACCTCTCCAGGATTATTATTATTGTGTACTGCTGTTGCGCTGGCCTATATTGCTGATACTGACCTCCTTGTCTCTATCCCCCATAGTTCATATTCTCTTGATAGTTCCGATTGTCACTTTCACCACTCCACAAATACACATATGGTTGATTAATGCTGGTGTGCATAATCGTCCATTTGTCGTATCAACTATGTGCGCCAATTTTTGGCCTGACTCACAAATCTTTTAGGTGAGGATACTCAATTGCATCATTAGAGTGGCCATATTCTCAATAATGGAGTTGCTTGGGTCTAGGACTACTGAGTAAACTATAGGACTAATTGTAGATTCTCTTGTCATTCATCTTGAGTTTTGAAAATTGGATCAAGCAGAACCTTACACTCTCTGAATGATTTGCTCAAACATGCTCTACCTGCTGAAGTATCAATATTGGATTTCAAGCTGTCTGCCAATCCCATTTGAACCTTTGCCTCAAAATCTGATCTGGAATGCTATTGTGTGGACACTTGACCAACATCCCCTCGAACCTCTTCCACATATCTTACAGTGTTTTAGTTGGTTTCTTCCTGAAGCTTGATACCTCATCCACTTGCTAGGCAGTCTTATTGGGTGGGCAGAATTTGTTCAAATTGCTTGACAAATTCCTCCCAAGTAGTGATAGAGTTTATGGGGAGCGAATTAAGCCAACTCTGAGCCTCTCTCATCATTGAGAATGGAAACAATAACAACCTTATTGCTTTCGGTGTCACGTTTGGTTGCCTTTGCGTGACACAAATCGACAGAAAATTTTTCAGATGCTATTGTGGATCTTCAATGTAAGACCCCGAGAATAGTCCCTTGTTCTGCAATAAATGTAACATGATGTTTGTGATTTGAAATGATTCTACTTGTATCCGAGGGACTGCAACTGCAATAGCCGATTTTTTGCAGCGTGTTATTCCCAATCATATAAGGCTGCTTCTGGCACAATAGGTGTCAATCCCTGATTGTTCGGGTTATTCATATTGTTTTTGTTGTTTTGGTTTTCTATGACGTCACCAATTGCTAGTTCGATTCGTTCTGTTGAGTTCTGCTGTTGTTTGTCTTTCTTGTTTGCTCGATTTAGTGCCTTGAAAGCTTTAGGCATGAGTTTCTAGGCATGGACCTGTAACACACAAGGCTACATTAGAGTTTCAATATAATGAATTTCAAGTCAAGAAAATTGATTAATCTAAGAATCCAAGCAATTCTTCTTGTTGTAATTAGTAACACCATTAATTCCCCAACAACGGCACCAAAAATTGATCACACCTAATTATGCTTCGTACAATTCACCGGTTCTTTAGGAGTTTCTAGGCATGCACCTGTAACACACAAGACTACAAACGTTAGAGTTTCAGTATAATGAATTTCTAGTCGAGAAAGCTGACTAAACTAAGCATTCTAGCAATTCTTCTAGCCATAATTAATAACACCGTTAATCCCCCCCCCCTCCGCAACAGCGCAAAATTATAGACAAGATTGAAAAAGTCTAGGGTTTTGATTTCCCCTATTGTCGGAATTTCCCCCGCTACATTTCATATAAATTCACCCACGTATTCTCCATCGATCATGAGTACTTTGGGTGTCGTAGCTCTCTCTCTCTCGAGCAACTACTATAATTTACTAGGCGTATTCTCTCAAAATATGCTAGTTGGCACTAATTCACCGCTCAGTACGATCACGTCAAGGTTTCGTTATCTCTAATCTCTCTCTCGAGTACTACACACTAAATAGGCACAATTAATTGAGAGCTCTTCAATCAACAACAATAATAATATAGTTGAACAAGTAGAGAAAAACAAATGATAAATTTATATTAAACACAGTCAAAAAAAATATCCTTCAATAGATTCCATCAAACCCTAGATGAGAATTTAGCTACTCATAATTGTTTACACAAATACAAGACTAGAATTCATAGCAATAGAAAATAGGAAGAAAAAGAAAAAAAATGTGAAGTTGAATCCTTCTCCTTGCTCCAAGCGTGTTCTTGCCTCTCCAAAGTCTTCTTTCTTTTCAAAAAGTGGCTAACTCTCATATTAGTCGCGTACTTTTTTTTATACAATCAGGTCAATCATATGCTACGGGTAAATCTCTATGATAAGAATAAGTTGGTGACCTAATAGAAGGGTAACTGACCAACTATAATATGTTTAATTCAATGATAGAGAGTAAAAAATTTGAACAAGGGGATTAAAAAAATTCGAACTTACGACCTAAAAATAATTTTTGAACCACCTTTGGCTTCTGTAATAAAAATTTCCTTTATAACAAGAGGATTCAAAATAGTTGAAGTCAAGATATATACAAAGAACTTATATTTACTTTATTTGTGGAATACGATTTTCCAACGAAAGAGATTCAATTGAATCTTGGTTGTGGTTATGCCACTGGTTAAATTGCATTTTGTTAATGTAAGAAACTTATACAAACTTTCAGTGTACATATACAACCAAACCTCTTTATAATAGTCTCATTTGTTTCGATATTTTTTGGCTGCTATAGCGAAGTGCTGTTATAGATAACACATGTTATAACATAGTATGAAAAATTAGTTCGGAAAAAAAACTTGATAGTTATAGAAAAATACTGTTATAGTGACCAACAACTGGTATTCTATTCTGATCAATGGAGAACCACATGGGTTCTTTAAATCCAGAAGAGGAGTGAAATAAAGTGACTCTATGTCACCTGCCCTGTTCATAATGGCAGCAGAAGCCATGTCCAGAGTACTCAATGCTCTACACTCTAACCTTCATTTCTGTGGATTTGGCTTAACTAAATAGAGTCCCAAGATTAATCATCTAGCATATGCAGATAACACCATCATCTTCTCTTCATTAGATGCCACATCACTGCAGTTGATAATAGAAGTGCTAACTGCATATGAAGATGCTTCTGGACAACTGATAAACAAGAGTAAATCTGCAGTATACATGCATCACTCCATCTCAACACAGGTGTTCAACAAGGTACAAAGGATCATAGGAATCCTGTAGGAATTCTGCAGCAAGATTTCCCTTTTACTTACCTTGGATGTCCAATTTTCTACATGAGAAGGGAGATAGATTATTACTAAGGGTTTATACAAAAAGTGATGAATAAGCTTCAATACTGGAAAAGGAAACTATGATCCACAAGGGGTAGGGCAGTGCTTGTAGCACATGTCTTACAGAGTATGCCAATTCACCTCCTCTCTGCAGTAAATCCTCCTGCTAATTTGATCAACAAACTTCACAAGCTAATTGCACAATTTGTTTGGTAGAATACTTTATGCTTGCCATGTGAGTAAGGGGGTGCAGGTTTCAGATCCCTACATGACATGTCTACAATATTGTTCTATAAACTATGGTGAAATTTCAGAACAAAATCAAGTTTATGGAGTGCATTCATGAGCCAAAAGTATTGTAAAAAACTCAATCCAATAATTGTTCCTTGGAGAGGTGGAGCTCACATCTGGAGGAAAATGATTGAATGCAGAAGTATCATGGAGCACCAAATACTCTGGCAACCTAAAATGGGATCTTCATTATTCTGGTTCTAAAACTGGACAGGACCGGGAGCCTTATACTTTGTTACTCCTCCTGATTTCATATATGATGAGACTGTACAGAACATACAGGATGTGATAGAAGAGGGTCACTGGAATGAAGAGAAGATCAAGGAGAACTTACCAAGTGATCTTGTTGCACAGATACTGAATAACATCAAACCACCAAATATGACAGGTGTGCTTGATGAACAAGTATGGATGCTTGAAACCAGAGGTGAATTCACAGTCAAGACAGACTAGGAATACCTGAGGAAGAGGCAGCATCCTTCTAATGCATATAGATTCATCTGGGTGCAGGGATTACCATTCAAAATTGCCTTTTCATGTGAAAATTCTAGAGAAACAGACTACCACTGGATGATTATTTCAAAAAACTAGGCTATCACATGGCTTCTAAATGCTGGTGTTGTACAAAGCCACAGGAAGAGACAAGATAACACATTTTCTTCACATCATATGCTGCAAGTAAAGTGTGGAGATACTTTCTTGGTAATGCAAGAATTGATGTACAAGGTATTACCTTGCACCAAGGAGTGACCAATTGTTGGACTGCAAAGCTTGTTAGTAGACTGAAACCAATAATGCAAGCCCTTAACTTCAGTGATTATATGGGAGTTGTGGAAGATAAGAAATAGCTACAAATATAGGGATACAATCACAATCAACAGGGTAATCTATCAAATTACTTCTACTCTTCAAATGCTAATTAAAGTCAGAAAGCTAGCAATTCAAAGCACCCCCCATAAATGGCCAGATATAATCTGTATGATGGAACATTACACTCCCATATTGAAGTACACTTAGGTGATCTGGGAATTCCTTAAACAAGGGAGGATCAAAGTCAACACAGATGGCACTTCCTGGGGCAACCCAAATAGAAGCTCCATTGGCTTTGTACTGAGAAATGAAGAAGGAGATGTAATACATGCCTACAGTAAGGAGATCAAAGAAAGCACAAACACTGAAGCTGAGGTACAAGCAATGGTGGAGGCCTTGAGATTGTGTATCCACAGTGAACACCTTCTAATAGACCTCCACACTGACTCAATGATTCTAATAAAGAGCATAAAGGGAGAATGAGAGTACCTCGGTCCATCCAGAAAACTGTTACAGAAATCAAGGAGTTGATGACAAGATGTAATGCAACAATAGTGTACACATTCAGGGAAGGCAACAGATTGGCATACCATATTGCAAACTACGCGCTGGATGTTGGTCCTATTGATTACCAGTGCTTTAGTGAACTAGACACACAAAGTAGAAGGTTGGTTAACAGTGATAAAAGTCAATGTCCTTATCTAAGAGTAAAGGTGGTAGGAAACAGAGGGAATTAAACCAGCCAAAAGGAAAGGAGATGTGTGGAAAACATAATCACAGTAGCAATGAAGTGGGAAGGATGGAACAGGGCAAAATGAAATACTCTACAGAAAGACTGGAGGATCTCAACCACATACCTCAAGAACACCACAGTGGATCATTACTATGAACTTGAGATCAAACAATGACTTCAACAATTTTCTAACATGCTTGTTAATGCTACAGGTACAATGGTGGGCAAAGCAGAACATCAGCAAGAAGCCTAGGAGAGACCATGATCAATACTCTAGCAAAGGGGAACAATTTATGGATGTAGGAACTCACATTAGATATATATTGCTGTTTGAAGGCACACTGTTGTACCTGGGATGCCAACACAAGTCTTATTACAACAATTGTACTGAGGAGGAAGTAGAACACTGGATTCATGCTAACAAGATATCTTGTCTTGCAGGAAATTTTGAAGATCTAGGCTGTCATCAACATGAAATCATCATCAGCACCTTGAGTTCAATCAACAGTCAATCACATGAAATGCAAATCACTGAGTGGATCCAACCAACTGTTGAAAAAGCAATGGGGGAAACAGTAACTCTAATGCTCATCCCATTGCCTCTTTAGCTAGTACACTGGACCCAATCACTCTAAGCACTGTCAGCAAGTACACAGATACAAACAACACCTGGACCATAACAATAGCAGCACCGTTCTATATAACCACAGCACCAAACAAGAAGCAAAAAGCACTAATAAGAACAATTCAAAAGAAACCAGTAATACTCTCAACATTGCTCAACTTCAGAACACACTAAACTCCAGAATTCTACTGCAGCTCACAGCAGCAGCAGAAGAAACTCACACAAAGACACAACATCTACATAAGAAAGCAACAAAAGTTCAGCTCTCCATTCACCAAGACTTACTCTTGGGCACAGTTCACTACCAAGGAGGCATTAAACAACCACATTGTACAACTACATCAAAAGATCAATCCCAATGTGCAGCAGTCAAGACAATTCCCAAGCGTAAATCAACAACATGAGAAGATTTGTAACAACCGTCTCAATTCTCAAAGACACAACATCAGAAAAGAATCAAAAGTCATCGAAATCACCACTGCTTTCAACAGATTTCTCAATTTTGCAAATAGTGTGGAGGAACCCAGATCAGTGCTGCAATTGCAATGTGTGGTATTAGCATTTAAAATGCTCAATCTGTTACAATTACAACACTCATCAGGGATTTTCATTACCAACATACAACACAAGAACTCATCGAACAAAACTAAGTAGCAGCAGTAGTAGAGAGGCAACAACATGGACATCCCCTGCCACCACTAATGAATGGAACTCAATCAACAGTCAACCTAGCAGACATAGCAACATAGACTGGCAACCACCAAGTTTGTAGCAACCACATGATCCAGAAACACACCTATCGGACACTCAACAAAAACAACTCCCTGTGGTTTATTAGAGTCAAGCAAAAAATCAAAACAGCAGTAACACAATCCTCAATTCACTAATGAAAGCAACACCCTCCATCATTCTATAAGTAGCCTAAATTGGTTCAGAATATTGCTGTAGTTGCAAGGTGTGGTATTAGCACCTTGGGTGATCAATCTCTTGCAACCTCAGCAATCATCATGGACATTTCCAACCATTTTGCAGTACTGGAAACTTGACTCTACTCAGCTTCATAGTAACACTACTCTAAACCAGCAGACTTTACAAGACAAGGCAGTAACAATAGATCATCATCAAATAGAAACAAGAGAAGACAGTAGCCTACTGCAGCAATCCCAACACACAATCAACAACAACAAACTTTTCAAAACAAACAGCCATCTTCAACTTGGCTTTTCCTTACAAAGTCAAAGCAAAATTGAAGATAGCTCGCACTCTTTTGATAATTCTAGAAATCACCTTTGGATACCATATGTACATACAAGGGAGCACGTACCCAAATCACACAATAGAAGCAGGAACACATATACTTTTTTGTATAGTTGGGCTAAAATAATCTCACTCTGTTTTTGTACATGCGAATGTCTACTATTTAAAAGTAGACAATCGTCACATCACTATAGGTCTTACACCTTACCACATTCTAGGTATATTTAGTGATTATATTAGAATGACAAGTGTACATTAACTTTTCTATTGAGGTAAGGTTCATATCCCTCTCCACTTTTGTATTATACTTCTATTAATAAAATTCCCATATTGAGTTAAAAAAAAAAAAAATTCTAATAGAGGATGACTCTTATAAAAAGATTTCACTGTGTGACTTAAATTCGTCGTACATTTATCTCAAGTGGAAAGACCTAATTACCTTTTCACGAAAGTAATAGTAGTAACTTGTTGGAAGCCACAACTAACTAACTGATTAGTTAAAATCTGTCTGGTTGGTCATATTGTGAGGGAGTAGTTACAAATTATATTTTGACGTGCATTAAAAGCAATTCATGGGGAAGAATGAAGATTTACAATAATAATATTTCTTTGAAAATATAACTAATTTAAATTTATACGTAATAGATGAAGTAGAAGTAGATTATTGGTACTTACGGAGTAGGTATTAAAGACCATTGTGTTGCTAGGGTTATCTATCCACGAAAAGAATTAACTCTATCTAGAATTATTTCTTTAATGAACATTTGGTATTTGGCCGATACCAATTGGTCCGACTAAACTAGATTCATACTGCGTATGATCAATTAAAAGGGAAACACTTTGACGATCATGATTATATCCTAGTTTTTAGATGTCAATAATTGGAACAATTTTAAATTTAAGCCAATAGTATTGATTATTCAATTGGAATGTCCATATTAGGGATATCATCCTTGAGATAGGAAGTTTCCTAGAAAGTTGGAAATAAACAAGAATTTTCCAGAAGTTCCAAGATCGACTTTTGTTAATGAAACCAAACCAGAAATTTTGGACTTGTCATTCAAATGTTTTCTTTTGCCATTTCCTTCACGCTAGGCCATTTTTTAGTGTCTTTATCACACAGTCTACTTGTAACTGAAGTAAATGGAGCTAATAAAAGAAAGAAGAAGAATTAACGCAAATCGCCGCCAACTCAATTGCTTAAACTAAAAATAGTCGGTGAGGATATAATATATGAATGATTTATATATTATATATGTAGGGTTGTATATAATCATTGTATAATTTATATATCCGACTATAAAAAGTAAACAATAAATTTGTCTAAACATAAAAGAAGCGAAAAGAAAAAAAGAAAAAAAGAATTTTTAGCATATGTACCTTCTTCCCAACCCCTATTGACAAATATATCACGTGACATCACTGTTGAATACTATATTTTTTCTCTCTTTCTTTTTTAGTTTTCTACTCGGTGTTCGGTATATGTTTGGGGCCTAACTAAATATAAATTCGCACTGAAAAATTTTATGTTGAGGGTAAAACGCTCCCTAACAAAGGCGTCCGACACCCCGACTAAATTCAGATTCGCGCTAGGAAGTTTCACTTGGGGGATAATGTGTTTCCTAATAAAGATGATTATATACAAAAAACTCGAACCCAAAATCTCTGAATAAAGATAAAAAAGTTCTTATCGCTCCACCGTATTTCTTGTTGGTTACAATTTTTCTTTCGTTGAATTCAAAGAAAAGAAAAAACTTCTTTACTGTCTCTATAGAAGATACTGACATAATTTAATTACATGGAGATAAGAAACCTAAATTCTTACTTCTTCGACAAAAGTCAAATAGTAAATATTTAACTTGATAGGTAAAGAATTATAAGCAAGTAGGATTTGCCCACCTCCACCAAATAAAGGTGGAATTAGAAAAGAAAAATGGATAATCTTTCAAGTAAATAGCTAGGAAATTCATTATTCAAAAGATTTGAGTATATCTTTAACATAGTGTGATGTATTTGTTGGAAAAAGCCAATTAGAGCTTTGACCTTTGCTCTGGTATTTAGGAAAATTGTTTAGTAGTAAGTTACAATAAATTTGCGTATGTTGACTTCTAACCTTGCTACCAATATAGTCGTTAGAGTTAAACCAGTATTTTAGCAGTTAAATACTAATCACTGTGAGGAAACAATTTTTGTTGTGTGTTTAACTTTTATATACTGACATCGTAACAAAATATTTTTACTATCATATTATAAAAATTGATAACTATAAAATAACTTTCCATAAAAACGAAATTAGTGATGAGGAATACAAATTTATTTGCTGTAACATTCTAAAATATGTAGACGTAAATTTATTTATACATGTTGGGAAAAGGGTCCAAAGTTGCCTCTACAGATATAGCTCAATTTTGCCCTCTGCCATAGCTTAATTTGGTCCACTCATACCTTATTCATTAGCAAATCTTATCGTATTTTAATTTTGCCATTAATGAAGTACCAACTTGAAATGAATAGACTCCATGTATGCAATTTCTTCAAGAAAAATGTCTAAATTTATTAATTTTCAATTATGATTTAAAATTATTCTTAAGTTGGAGCTCCGATAGAGGTCATGAAGGAAAAAATTAGAAAACTTCCTAACAACAGGGGTAATAATAAATTAAATATTTAACAGACGACAAAGTTACTCGATTTCATTTAGTACTGAGACAATTTTGATGCTTTCCCTATGACCAATTAAATCCTTTCGTTATATTTAGATGTTGCATTGAATGCAACCATAGAATTCGAAAGATTGTTCGAGTAATTCAGATTGAATATGAAAATTTTGGTTTAGATCTCAGTTTATGGATTGAAGAAATAACAATCCAAATTCAATTCAAATAGGTTCGGATTGAATCGAAATTTTTAAGTTCGATTTCTGATTAATCGATTTGGATATTTTGGATTTTCTGTTTTGAGCCTATGTGTTGAATTGTTTCTTCTTCTTACAAAAATATATATCCAAATAAAGTATTAATGTTAAATTATTTTATAGTTCCTCATTTTCACCACAAACATCTAATTAAAGTATTCATGCAAGTAATGAAATAATCATTAAGGAAATATAGTAGAAACATTAATAAGATCGATAAAAAGTAGCAATAGTAAAATTATATCCAAATAGAAAGTCTTCTGACAATAACTTAATAATTAGTATTGAATATATGAAATAACGTAAAATGGATAGAATATTGGACTTCTTGTATTGATGTATAGACTAATGGAGAATGGGTAGCAATAAATATATAAAGATTAAAAATCCAAATACTTGAAGTATCAAATCTGAAATCCAAAAATTTTAAAACTTAAATCTAAAATCTAATATGTAATCCAAAAATTTAAACAATAATTCTGAAAAATTCAGATTTCGAGTTTGCCTAAATTATGCCCACCCCTAATGTTATTTTGTGGCTTGAATTATTTCCTTGTATTTTTTAGAAAACCCATAATCCCTATAGGTTAGAAAACCCCTTGTCCTAATAGATTTGGGAAAGAAAGCCTATAGTCCTTGTCAAATTGAGAAACCTTTATCTCATAGGTTTGAGACCATTTGGGATCTTTATATAGGGGTTATAGTTGGGGATTCTATAGATTGTATTGTGTTTTTCTTCTTATTCGTAGTGAAAAACTCTCTCTGCTTCTGCCTCGAGGATTAGGCTTAGCCGAACCTCGTTGAATCCTTCTGTTGATTTTTCTTCTCTATTTGCTTTGTGTGTAATTGTGTGCTAGTTAATCCACGATCTTTTCCACAACAATTGGTATTAGAGCAAGGTTCGGGTTTATACATATAATCTAGGGTTAAGATGTCTTCGTCATTTTCAACAAAGTACGAAGTAGAGAAATTTGTTGGAGGTTCTAGTTTCAGCCTATGGAAGATTATGATGAAATCGTCCCTGGTGTTACAAGGGTTATGGAAGGCAATTGATGAGGATTTTCCTGAAGAGATGACATAGACAAAAAAGGCAGACTTGAGACTTTGAGTGCGATTTTCATGAGCGTTACAGATAGCGTTCTTCGGGAAATTGCAGAAGAAACTTCTGCAGCAACAACATGGAAGAATCTGGAAGATCGGTATTCTAAGAAATAGCTAACAAACCGCCTCTACTTGAAAAAGAGGTTATACAATCTCCCTATGATCGAAGGTACACCTGTTAAAACTCACCTTGATGAGTTTAATTCAATTATAATGGACCTGAAGAACGTGGATATCAAAATTGAGAGTGAGGATCAGGTCTTGATTGTGACGACTCGGTAAATCGTCTCATGGGTTACTGCTTCGTCTTACCCAATTTCTGTATCATTATGTCTTGCTATTCATGCTTTGGGTAATTAAGTTGAGTAAGGTGCATTCGGAGTGAAATTTGTAAGAAATGAGACACTTAGTCTCTTTCAAGAAGGTTTAAGTTGTAAAAGTCAACCGGATGTTGACTTATGAGTTAGAGGGCTCGGATGTGAATTCCGACGATTCGATTAATTTCGGGAGAGGATTTATGATTTAGGAGAGTGATCGGAATTTGTTTTGGAGGTTCCGTGTAGAATTAGGCTTGAATTGGTGAAGTTAGAATTTTGGCGATTTCCGGTGGATAGGGTAGATTTTGATCTGGAGGTCGGAATGAAATTCCAAAAGTTTTTGTAGCTTCGATATGTGATTTAGGACTTATGTGTAAAATTTCAGGTCATTCGAACGTTGTTTGGTTGGGTTTAGATGAAAAGAGCGACGTAGAGGATTTTGAAAACCTTAGCTTGAATCAGATGCGAATTTGATGTTGTGATGTTGATTTGAGCGTTCCGAAGGTTGGAACAAGTATAAATAAAGTTAAGGGATATGTTGGCATGTTTGGTTGAGGCTCCAGTGGCCTCGGGTGAGTTTTGGATGGTTGATGGAGTTTTACTTGGGCATTTCAAGAATGAGTCAATGTCGTCTCTTCTAGAATAAGTGGTATCATATTATGAAAATGGACTCAAATTTTAGTTTTAATTAAAGAATTATATCCGTATCAAAATTTTGGAGTCATAGCAAAAAGAATCGTTCAATTCGGACGTCGTATGAGAAATTATACCTATTTTTGTATCAAGGAAAAAATATGCAGAAATGTCGAATTTGCGATCGCGAATTGACCGCAAATTTGATATGCGGATCACGAAATTGACATAGAAACAGAAAACTCAGGCAGAACATGGGGCGAGGTTTGCGATCTCTGCAACCAAAAATGCAAACCGCAAACCTATCGCATTTTCGCCTTATAGGGGTGTTTTAACGCAATTTTTGATACTTTTTAAATAGAACTCAGTGCCCATTTTGTTCTACAAGACCCATTTTGGTTACCCACGAAGAGAAACACCTCCAAACACCATAGAATCACATAAATCAACTTCAAAACCATATCCAAAGGAGATTATCTCGTGTAAATTCTTAAAGAAGGGGATTTGACCATCCTAAACATATTTGGAGCTAGAGAGCTCTAATTGAAGCAAGTCTTGAAGCAGTTCTTGGAGGGTTTCCAAGAGTAACATCGAGGTAAGTATTCCTAACTCAATTTTGAAGTAATTACCTAAGATTATTGCTGTTTTTAGCTTTTTTACTGGTATTTTGTGTTGGGAAAATGGTGGAAACCCTAAAGCTTAGATTTGAGGATTGGAGGTCGATCCGGTGTCGGAATTCGACAAATTTTATATGGTTGAACTCGTGAGGAGATAAGGAACCTGTTGAGGTGATAATTTCTGAATTTTGAGAGGTGGGCCCCAGGCTCGAATTTTGCTAATTTCGGGATTTCTTAGTAATTTCGATTGTTTTTGCTTGGATTTTATTCCCTCAACATATTGTGATGTAATTGTTCTGAATTTTGATAGATTCGAAGCACGTGGAGGCTAATTGAAAGGGCAAAGGCATCGCGGGCTAAAGATTTAGCTGGTTTGAGGTGAGTAATATTTGTAAATGATGTCTTAAGGGTTTGAAACCCCGGAATTGCACATCATAGTGCTACGTTGAGGTGAGTTACATGCTCGATGATGAGCATGGGGTTGTTTACTTCTAGGGATTGGGACTTGGTCCATCCGATTGATGATTTCTACTACATACTTGATTGAAATCTAATTGATATCATTGTGATTTGGGTTACTTGCCATATTTGGGCTTCGCGCCGGTTATGTGAACCCTTCAGGGGTAGTTGACATTGTGCACTAAATCATATTTGGACTTCGCGCCGGTTATGTGAACCCTTCAGGGGTAGTTGTAATTCTGCACTAAATCATATTTGAGCTTCGCGCCGGTTATGTGAACCCTTCAGGGGTAGTTGTCATTGTTTACTAAATCATATTTGGGCATCTCGCCGGTTATGTGAACCCTTCAAGGGCATTTGTTACTGAATTGATTCTTCATAAACTCAATTCTGAAACTCAAATGACATTTTCAAATAATTTTTATAGATCGGGAGGCACGCCATCAGGGAATATAAATTGGATCAGGTGGCACGCCGCCACGAGATGTGATATGTATGGATCGGGTGACACGCCATCACGAGAAATTGCTCTACTGAACCCCCCACAGTAAGCGCCGGGTACCCAGGGAACGGGTGGCACGCCGCCACGATAGTCATGACTTGCATTGCATGGCATTGCATTTTTGGTTGTGTTGGTGTTGTTTGCATTTACTTTATGTTATCTATTTGAGATGTTACATGTTTTTACTGTTCCATCGTGGATTGCTCTAGGTCTTATGTGTTTCTTACTTTTAGTCATCTTTCATGTATTACTCACTGAGTTGGAAGTACTCACATTACTCCATGCACCATGTGTGCAGATTCAGGCATTATTGGTTCCGCCCCGAGGTATTGACTACTATTGTCAAGGTGGTGATTCAGAGACTACGTGGTAGCTGTTGGCGTTCGCAGCCCCGTATCTCTTTTATTTTGTTATTTCCACTTTCTTTAAACTATTGTACCAATATATTGTAATAGTTATTTTATTATTAGGATTTCATTAGTGGCTCATGACTTTGTGACACATCGATCTAAGGGCTGTAGTCGGGATGGTTTGCCATATTTTTCCACAAATATGGTTTGCCATATTTTTCCACAACAGTACTGTAGCATCAAGTGATGTTTACTGTAGCAATTTCCAGAATGTGTAAGACATCGATGTCTACTATAAGGCAGACATCGATGGCTAGCCAAAATTCATCCGTTGGAGCCTTAACGGCTAGTTTTTGTTATCGATGTCTTGGCAAACGGGCAGAATTTTTAAATGCCCAAAGACCTTCTTTAAGCTTATGGAAGCTTGGCAAAACACCCCAATGAATATATGAGGTTTTTGGGCTATAAATACAGCCTCATAAACCTCATTTGAACATAACACATTATCTAAAATCAAGAGATTAATTGCTTCAAGTGTTCATACTCTTTTGAGCTAATTTTTGAGCCATTTCTTGAAGTCATAAGTTGTGTTCTTGAGCTTATATTTCTTTCACTTCATCTACTCTTGAGAGAGTTGTAATTCGAGTAAAACTTGTGTTTTCAAACACTTAAGGGAAGTTGTCCCTTGTTGTTAGGAAGAGTGTCTTCCTTGTTGTTCACGGAACTTGTGTGAGTCAAGTGTTCGTGATTGTAATGGTTGGTTAGGCACCCGCAAGTCTAACATTGCAAAGCTTGTGTGATCAAGTCTTTGTGGAACGGTTGGTTAGGCACCCGCAAGTCTAACATTTGCAAAGCTTGTGTGATCAAGTCTTTGTGGCTGTAACGGTTTGTTAAGCACCCGTACAAGTGTGATCTTGAGGAGTGGACTAGCTACAGGTTGTAGTGAACCACTATACATTGTTGTGTACGTTCTCTTTTATATTTCCGCACTTTATTTCTCGCAATCTTATTTTCGCACTTAAGCTTTCAATTATATATCTTGTTTGCGAAAATTAGACAAAGTTCTTTAAAACGCTATTCACCCCCCCTCTAGCGTTGTGCATATATTCTAATACTTGGCTCAGATCTTAACTGTTTGCACATGCCTAGCTCAAGCGGTTTCAGCCACTACAGCTGCAACTACTTCTCAGGCCGGTGGAGGCAATCTGACTCCAGTTGCCCGTACACCTGAGCAGGTAGTCCAGGGACTACAAATGCCGGGGGTACCTCCAGCCCAGCCGGTTGCACCAGCTCAGGAGTACATAGTACCAGTTATGCCAGTCGATGAGCGACGTCGTCTTGAGAGGTTTGGCAGACTCCAGCCTCCGTCATTCAGTGGTGCTGAGGGCGAGGATGCCTAAGGTTTTCTTGACAAGTGTCAACGAATGCTTCGGACAGCCGGGATTCTTGAGTCTAGTGGTGTAGCATTTACCACATTTCAGTTCACAGGAGCTGCCTTTAATTGGTGGGAGTCGTATGAGATGCGTAGACTAGTTGATGTAGCGCCCCTACTTGGCAACAGTTCTCCACTCTTTTCTTGGAGAAGTATGTGCCGCAATCCCTCAGAGAGGAGCTACGTAGACAGTTTGAATGGCTGTTACAGGGGGATATGACTGTGTCGCAATACGAGTCAAGATTTTCTAAATTGGCTAGACATGCTGTCTGGATGGTTCCGACTGATCGTGAAAGGATCAGGAGGTTTGTGGATGGCCTTAACTACCATCTTCGTATTCTTATGACTAGGGAGAGAGTATTGGGTGCTAATTTCGAGAAAGTGGTTGATATAGCTCGCGAGATTGAGACGTTTCGCCATCAGGAGCGAGAGGAGGGGGAGGCTAAGAGGCTTTAAGGATCAAATAATTTCAGTGGTACTCCTTCGAGAGGCCAGTTTCAGCCGTTCATTTAGGCCTGCTCAGTCAGTAAGCCCAGGGTATAGTGGGGATCCGCAGGTTGTGGCTATCATGGGTTGCAGCATGGCCAGTCAACACTTAGCGCCCTTCCAGCTCATTCTCTATCAGCCCAGCGTCCGTCTAGACCGAGTGCATCTGCTAGAACATCAGTGAGCTGTTATGAGTGTGGCGAGATGGGCCACATACGGAAATGTTGTCCTCATCGTCGAGCTAGATCGTTCCAACAGAGGGGTCAACCCTCGACTTCTGCTCCAGTTACTTTATCACCTGCACAGCCAGCTAGGGGCGGTGGTCAGGCAGCTAGAGATCGCCCTAGAGGGGGAGGTCGAGCAGGCGGTGGCCAGGCTCGATTTTATGCTATTCCAGGCAGGACAGATGACAGTGCTTCTGATGCCGTTATTACAGGTATTGTTTCAGTCTGCCACAAAGATGCCTCTGTATTATTCTATCCCGGTTCCACCTATTTAGCATATGTACCTTCTTCCCAACCCACATTGACAAATATATCAAGTGACATCACTGTAGAATATTTTATTTTTCCTCTCTTTCTTTTTTAGTTTTTCACTTGGTGTTTGGTACATATTTGGGGCCTAACTAAATATAAATTCACACCAAAAAGTTTCATGTTGAGGGTAAAATGCTCCCTAATAAAGGCGTCCGACACCTCGACTAAATTCGGATTCGCGCCAGGAAGTCCCACTTGGGGGATAATGGGTTCCCTAATAAAAACGACTCTATACTCAAATCTCGAACCCAAAACCTCTGAATAAAAATAAAAAAATTCTTATCGCTCCACCGTATCTCTTGTTGGTTACAATTTCGTTGAATTAAAAGAAAAGAAAACACTTCTTTACTCTCCCTATAGAAGATAATGAATGACATAATTTAATTATATGGAGATAAGAAACCTAAATTCTCACTTCTTCGGCAAAAGTCAAATACTAAATTTTTAACTTGATGGGTAAAGAATTATAAGCAGGTAGGATTTGCCCACCTCCACCAAATAAAGGTGGAATTAGAAAAGAAAAATGGATAATCTTTCAAGTAAATAGCTAGGAAATTCATTATTCAAAAGATTTGAGTATATCTTTAACATAGTGTGATGTATTTGTTGGAAAAAGCCAATTAGAGCTTTGAACTTTGCTCTGGTATTTAGGAAACATGTTTAGTATAGTAAGTTAACAATAAATTTGCGTATGTTGACTTCTTACCTTGCTACCAATATAGTCGTTAGAGTTAAACCAATATTTTAGCAGTTAAATACTAATAATTTTGAGGAAATAATTTTTGTTGTGAGTTTAACTTTTATATACTGACATCGTAACAAAATATTTTTACTGTCATATTATAAAAATCGATAACTATAAAATAACTTTCCATAAAAACGAAATTAGTGATGAGGAATAAAAATTTACTTGATATAACATGCTAAAATATGTAGACGTAAATTTATTTATACATGTTGGGGAAAAGGGTCCAAATTTGCCTCTACAGATATCTAAATAGCTCAATTTTGCCCTCTGCCATAGCTTAATTTGGTCTGCTCATACCTTTTTCATTAGCAAATCGTCTCGTATTTTAATTTTGTCATTAATGAAGCACCAACTTGAAATGAATATACTCATTTACGCAAATTCTTCAAGAAAAATATATAAATTTATTAATTTTCGATTATGATTTAAAATTATCTTTAAGTTGGAGCTCCGACGGAAAAAATTAAAAAAACTTCCTAACAACAGGGGTAATATTAAATTAAATATTTAACAGACGACAAAGTTACTCGATTTCATTTAGTACTGAGACAAATTTGATGCTTTCCCTATAACAAATTAAATCCTTTGGTTATATTTAGATGTTGAATTGAATGCAACCATAGAATTCGAAAGATTGTTCGAGCAATTCAGATTGGATATGAAAATTTTGGTTTCGATTTGCAGTTTATAGATTGAAGAAATAACAATCCAAATTCAAGTCAAATAAGCTCAGATTGAATCGGATTTTTTAAGTTCGATTTCTGATTAATCGATTTGGATATTTTAGCTTTTCGATTTTGAGCCTATGCGTTGAGTTGTTTCTTCTTCTTACAAAAATAAATATCCAAATGAAGTATTCATGTTAAATTACTTATAGTTCCTGATTCTCACCACAAAGATCTAATTAAAGTATTCATGCAAGTAATGAAATAATTATTAAAGAAATACAATAGAAATATTAATAAGACCGATAAAAAGTAGCAATAGCAAAATTATGTCCAAATAGAAAGTCTTCTAACAATAACTTAATAATTAGTTTTGAATATATGAAATAGAGTAAAATGGATAGAATATTGGACTTATTGTATTGATATATGGATAGTGGACTAATGTCGAATGGGTAGCACTAAATATATAAAGTTTAAAAATCCAAATACTCGAATTATCAAATCTGAAATCCAAAAATTTTAAAACTTAAATCTAAAATCTAATCCGTAATCCAAAAATCCAAACCAAAAATCTGAAAAATTCAGATTTCGAGTTTGCCTAAACTATGCCCACCCCTAATGTTATTTTGTGGCTTGAATTGTTTCCTTGTAATTTTAGGAAATCCATAATCCTTATAGGTTAGAAAAACCCATTGTCCTAATAGATTTGAGAAAAGAAAGCCTATAGTCCTTGTAAAATTGAGAAACCTTTCTCTTACAGGTTTATGACTATTTGGTATCTATATATAGGGGTATTCATAGTGAAAAACTCTCTCTGCTTCTGCCTGGATTAGGCTTAGCCGAACCTCGTTAAATCCTTTTGTTGATTTTTCTTCTCTATTTGCTTTGTGTGGGATTGTGTGCTAGTTAATCAACGATCTTCCGCAACAATTGGTATTAGAGCAAGGTTTGAGTTTCTACATATAATCTAGAGTTAAGATGTCTTTATCATTTTCAACAAAGTACGAAGTAGAGAAATTTGATGGAGGTTCTAGTTTCAGGCTATGGAAAATTAGGATGAAATCATCCCTGGTGTTACAAGGGTTATGGAAGGTAATTGATGAGGATTTGCTTGAAGAGATGACAGAGACAAAGAACGAAGACCTAAAAGAGAGGACTTTGAATGCGATTTTCATGAGCGTTACAGATAGCATTCTTCGAGAAATTGCTGAAGAAACTTCTGCAGCAATAGCATGAAAGAAGCTGGAAGATCTATATTCTAAGAAAGCGCTAACAAACTGCTTCTACTTGAAAAAGAGGTTATACATTCTCTGTATGAACGAAAATACACTTGTTAAAACTCACCTTGATGAGTTTAATTCAATTATAATGGACCTGAAGAACGTGGATATCAAAATTGAAAGTGAGGATCAGGCCTTGATTGAGTTATGTTCTTTACCACTGTCTTATGATACTTTTGGTGATACGTTGCTATATGGGAAAGACAACATTTCACTGGAAGATGTTAGTAATGCACTAAAATCTAATGAGTTGAAAAAGAGCTTTTTAGACAGCAGAATTGAGGGCGAGGGTCTTGTGATTAGAGGAAGAACACAACAAAAGGACTTTAATAGGAAAAAGTCAACTGCTAGATCAAAGTCTAGAGCAAAGAACCAAAACTGTTATGAGTGCAGGGAACAAGGTCACTACAAGAGAGATTGTCCTAAGCTGAAAGAGAAAAGAGGGAAGCGGAAAATAGATAATTTGGCAAATATTATTGAAACTGGCAATTATTATGATGCTAGTGACTATGTAGGGGAAGTATGTGCTGTGAGTTCTAGTCATGGGCAGAATTCTTGTGTTCTTGATTCCGGTGCTACTTTCCACATGTGTTCACACAAGAATCGGTTTGTACAAGCAAATGAGTGGGACTGTCTACATAGGAGATAATAATCCATTACCAGTAAAGGGGAATGATAACATCAAATTGAGAATGTTCGATGGAATTATCAGAAACATTGAGTATTGGCATGTTCCTCGAATAAGGAGAAATTTTATTTCTCTTTCGATTTTGGATGATCAAGGGTATAAATTTCACTCCGAGAATGGAATATTTAAAGTATGTAAAGGCTTCATGGTACTCATGAAGGGTAAACTGCATTTTAAATTGTATCATCTTCAGGCCAATGTAGTTGAAGGGGTAGGGAAGTGATCTGAATCAGTCTTAGTTATGGCACTTGCGACTTAGTCATATGAGTGATAAGTGATTGTCTTTGTTGAGTAGGCAATTTGCTGAATGGGTACAAAAATCAAGGGTTAATATTGGTAAGCATTGTGTGTTTGGTAAACAGAAAAGGGTAAAGTTCAACAAAAAGGCCGATCACAAGACCAGAGTCAAGTTAGATTATATACATTCAGACTTGTGGGGTCCAAACAGAGTTCCCTCCAAGAGTGGTAGCAGGTATTTTATGACTTTGATTGATGATTACTCAAGGATGGTGTGGTTGTATTTTCTGAAAATAAAAGATGAGGCATTTCCGACATTTGTTAATTGGAAGACGATGGTTGAGAGGTAGACGGAAAGAAAAGTTAAGCGTCTTCGAACTAACAATGGGTTGGAATTTTGCAATTTTGAATTCGATAATTTCTGTAGTAGAGAGGGCATAGTGAGACACCCACTTGTGTCAGAATACCACAACAAAATAATAAACGCTTTATGATAGGGCACAGAGCATACTTTCACACTCATGTGTTAGCAAGGATTTTTGGGTTGAAGCAATCAATACAGCTTGTTATTTGGTCAACAGATCTCCATCCACAGCTATTGAGTTCAAAACTCCTTTTGAGGTATGGTCCGGTCCGCCTGCTAATTATTCAAATTTAAAGATATTTAGTTGTCCTATTTTATGCTCATGTGAGGGATGGTTAATTTGAGTCGAGGGTAAAGAAGTGCTATTTCTAAGGTATGCAACTGAAGTAAAAGGTTATAGGTTGTGGTGCACAGATCAAAAGACTCCAGCGTTAATTATCAGTAAGGATGTAACATTCAATGAATTTGCCTCGCTGGACAATTAGAGGGAGAAGGCAATAGCAGAAACAGATCGTGGTGTCAGTGACCACATAGAGCTAGAAATTGAATCTCCACTAGCTCAACCCAGTAGTTCTAAGGTAGAAGAAGTAGAGAAGGTGCAAAATATTGATCAAGATGATAATATTGATGCTCCTGCACAACAACAACCATATAGCATTGCAACAGATAGAGAGAAGATAGCGATCAACCGACCACAAAGTTTTGCATCTTGGATATACAAATTTTGTGGTATTTGTTTTGGCAATTGTAGAGGCCGTTGATGCGTTTGAGTGTTATAGCTATTAATAAGCTAATTCGGGTACATAACCAAATTGACAGATTAGTGTTATAGCTGAAGAGATTGAGTCTCTTAACAAGTTTAGGTGTTGCCTAGACTGGGTTGATGTGTGCTTCAATAGGTAGAGCCCTTGCGAGGACTGAGGGCAAGGTAGAGAGACGTTGTTCCTGTTAATAAAGAAAATTCAAGCCAAGGGGAAGATTTGTTATTTTGTGTCTTGAATTATTTTCTTGTATTTTTAGAAATCCATAATCCCTATAGGTTTAGAAAAACTCATTGTCCTAATAGATTTGGGAAAGAAAAGCCTATAGTCCTTGTCAAATAGAAAAATATTTCTCTTATAGGTTTGTGATTATTTGGGATATATATATAGGGGTAGTAGTTGGGGATTCTATAGATTTTATTGTGTTTTTCTTCTCATTCATAGTGGAAAACTCTCTTTGCTTCAGCTCCCAGGATTAGGCTTAGCCGAACCTCATTAAATTCTTATATTAATTTTTCTTATTTATTTGCTTTAGTTAAACTATAATTTTTCGGGACACCTAATATGTAAGAGCTCGAAATTGGGAGAGATGCAGCATTTTTTTTCTTCCTTTTTTTCTTTTTCTTTTTTGGAATAACAGCCATATATACTCGAGAGCAGTTAAAAAAAAAAGTAGTGCTAAACATGGTCAGAAAAAGACAAAAATGATGACAAATTTGATGATGATTTAATTCACAATAAGATAATAAAAAAATTGAAAACAGCCAAACTAATCATTTGACAACGAATTAATGCCTGCAAAAATTGCATGTTTCTTTAATTCTTTCTGTACAAGGCAAAAAGGATTTGAATAGTTAATTTAATTTATTGTGTGTTTTTTCTATACTTTTAATCTGCTGCTCCTCGACCTTAAACCTTTTTAAAGGAGGTTAAAATAACAAAGATGATAGGCTTCACGTTTCTTTTGTAAATAATATGGTTGAAGTTTATCAAATAGTTTAAATCCTTTACCCTAATAGTGTGTGTGCGTGTAATATATATATATATATATATGACAGACCGGGACAGCAACAGGATCTTGCCGTTGGATTTAACGAGAACTCTCGGCGCGACGTTAAATTAGGGTTTAAAATAGACTGCTTTGGGATGGCAGCAAACAAACAGTAGATATGTGTTTACGAGACCGAGGTCAATACATGAAAAACAAAAATAGACCAGTTGCTGGTTCATCCAATCGCAAGACGAAAGAAGAGGTACAATTTTCCCACTTTTATATATATATATATATATATATA